>VBSM01003230.1:2800639-2813605 GCA_008086735.1 Cheirogaleus medius | reverse complement strand
GTGTTCCCCAGGTTGGTCTCAAACTCCTGGCCTTAAGCCATCCTCCCACCTTGGCCTCCCAAAGTGTTGGGATTACAGGCCTTAGGCACTGCACCCAGCCTCAAACACTTTTTACCTCTTCTCTTATTATAGCACACTCAGTGGAAGAGGATGGCTTTCTCCAATAGGGAAGAATGGTTTTTTGATGAAGATGGTATGCAAGTAGCTGTACTCTCTGCTAGAACCTCCAAATAAGCTCTCATCTCTAATTACAGATTTTTATCTTCTTTGTAAGTAAAAACTCAAAAAATATTAAATTGGTATATTCATAATATGGGATATTATGTAGCTATTAAAAGTAATTAGATGTTTTCAGAAATATATTTACTTCTGGGGAAAAAAGAAAAGAAAAAAAAGTAATTAGGTCTATAAATTGCCAGAGAAAAATGAACACATTGCACATCTAACATGAGTCCACAGTGGCTCATGCCTGTAATTGCAGCACTCTGAGAAGCCAAGTCAAAAATTAGCTGGTTGTAGTGGCACACCTGTAGTCCCAGCTACTTAGGAGGCTGAGGCAAGAGGATCACTTGAGCCCAGGAGTTTGAGGCTGCAGTGAGCTATGATCATACCAGTGTATTCTAGCCTGAGCAGCAGGGTGAGATTCTGTCTTGAAAAAAAAAAAAAGTGGTTGAAAGGTTTCTGTCTTCTCTTGGGTACATGTATGAGGACACAAAGTAGTGTTTGTTTTTTTATTATTCAAGAAAGACTACAAACAAAAGTATGTTTTCTAGTTGTCACCATTTGATTGGTATTAATAGCTTTTCTATTTAGTGTTGAAATGAGTCTCTCTTCAGCCCACACATCATTGTTTACTTATTTGTATGTTTAGTTTTTATTTTGCTATTGTTGATCTAAGAGAATTACGATTTTGGCTAAGAGGGATTTTTTCTTATAAATATCAGCCTAAAGTAATGTTGGATTCTACAGCATCTCCTTGGAAACTAGGCTTTTGTGGAATAGAAACAACTACTTTAAGATGGACGCTGTCTCCCTAGGAAGTGATTCAGGAAGTCTGGCAAGAAGGGAAATCTTGCTGTGAAGGAAATTCAGGAAATAGGAACTCAGTTATTTAAGTTTTCAGGTTTGTCACAATTTGTTTTAAGAATCTTCCATCCTAATGACCAAGTTATAAACATGTGATAAGTAGTAAGCTTCACTTCCAACTCCCAGATGGTATGTATTTATCACTAAGGAGTGTGGATGTATTGTTTTTAATGAAGTGCAAGTTTTGTTGTCATATATACTTGACAATGACGTTGATTAAAATGTACATAATATGCTTTGTGGGTGCTATTTAATATTTAAAATGTATTAGGTCATGTAACTTTTAAAGGTTTCTATTGGTCTTATCTCTTGTAATAAATATTTGGTAGCATTTTCTATCTCAATGAAAAGAGAAAACTATCTTGGGGTTTCCAGAGTCATTTCATAGAAACCTTTATTACTATTCTCAAAAAAGCATTTCAGATTAGAAGTTATAAAAGCAACTCCAGAAGTACGGGCAAAGAAACAGTTTTTCCAAAAAAAATTTGAAAGTGATAAGATTGCTATATGAACAATATACTTAAATAAAATTAATCTCTTTTGGAAATTGAGGTATTACTAGTACCAGAATTGAAACATTCTTCTTGTATTTGTGTTATTGTAGCAATACTAGAAGTCATTGGATACATTTAGTCATTGTTTAAATTTGGTGATTTATTTTTTTCCTACAGAGATTGGCTAATATTTCTGAAGTTTACTGTTTCAATTTTGAAGAGGGCTATTTAAAGCACTGTTTTTACATTATCATATTTTAAAAGTTACCTGTATATAACTTCATAGAATGTTTACATTATTACCTTTATTTGAATTCTCTGGAATGAGTACCTTCTAATTTAATTTAATGAAAATATTTCTTTTTCACTGAAGTCCAGTGAGACTTTTAAGAGCTAAAGTTAGAATTGCTTCATGTATTTATTAGTTTAGTTAATTTTTGAGATGTACTATATGCCATTGTCAAGATATTTTATTTTTAAACTTTTTTTTTTTTGGTAGAGACAGGGTCTCACTATGTTGCTCAGGCTGGTCCTGAGCTCAAGCAATCCTCCTGCTGTGGCCACCCAGAGTGTTAGGATTACAGGTGTGAGCCACTACACCTGGTATAGACATTTCTTTTTAAATATACTACACTTCATTGTCAAAGTATTTAAAATTTTATTTCTATATTTTTTAATTTTAAATTTTGAAATAATATAAAACTTAGAGAAAAGTTGTAAGACTAGTATAAAGGACTCCTGTATGCTTTTTATCTAGATCTCCCCAGTTGTTAACATTTTACATATTTGGCTTATAATTCCCTATTTATTAATATTGTTGTTTTTCAAACTATTTCAAAGTAAGTTATATACATGATGTCCCATCACCCTGAAATCCTTGAAAATGTATTGAGAACACTCTGATGTAAAGCCACAGTATTTAAGACATTACCATTGATATAGTACTATCTAATCCACAAAACCCCTTCAAATTTTAGTGATTGCTCCAATCATGTCCTTATAGATACCCTTTCATTTCTGGTCCAGGGTCAATTAACCTAGCAAAAAATATATCAGGAGTGGCTAGTTTAGATAGATTGTAGAGTCAGGTTTGTAGCAGCTTCCCACATTATAAGTAACTTACTTTGTTGACTAGGTTTTGACCAGTCTTGGGTTCCTAATTTTCTTGGTTGGCATCTTGACCTTTGATCACTACAGTAATATATTCCATATCCTTTTTTTGTACTGTCAGCCTTTGTTCATACTACACAACCTGTGGTTCAGTGCAGCTAGTCTGGACTGCTTGCCTGACTCTCTTGCTCCTAGCAGTTCCTCTCTCGTTGTCCTTAGTTTGATAATATGTAAGAGATAAGTAGTATTTTTGTGCCTGTTTGTACTAGGGGTACTCATGTCAGGTGCCTCCTCTGGGTAGGGGTTAGGCAGAACATGCCAGAATAGGAGTGGGCATTCAGAATAATTTCATTTGTCTCAGCCAGCTGAGACAAAAGTGAAGAGAGCTACATAATTGGAACTGCGTGTGTGTGTGTGTGTGTGTGTGTGTGTCTAGAGTATACTCTGCTATGAATCTTGGGTTAGGTAGAATGTACTCCTGAATTATTTTGAATTATTCTTCTGCCTATAGGCTCTATAATCTTAGTATAGTTGTCCCTCAGTGTCTGTTGGGGATTGGTTCCAGGATCTCTCATGGATAGAAAATCTGTGATGCTCAATTTTCTTATATATAATGGCATAATGTTTGCATATAAGCTATACACATCCTTCTGTGTACTTTAAATCATTTTTAGATTATGTATAATATTTATCACAATGTAAATGCTATGTAGATTATTGTTATACAGTATTGTTTAGGGAATAATGACAAGAAAAAAGTCTATATATGTTCACTACAGCCACAGGGTTTTTTTAGGAGAAGAGGTTTGTTTTTAATATTTTTGATCTGCAGTTGATTGAATCCATGGTTGCAGAACTCATGGATACGGAGGGCTGACTATATATAATCTCCTTAGGTAGTGGCTTGTAATTTCATGAGAGGGTGAACCAGTGAAATCATGGCCTACCATTTGGGATCAGTTGGCAAATTTTGGAATAGAACATTATAGGTAGAATATTCACTGCTCAGTAATTAAACAGCTAATATAGTATGATATTGCTTTGCATAAATTTCCTTTTTTTTTTTTTTTTTTGAGACAGAGTCTTACTCTGTTGCCCTGGCTAGAGTGTGGTGGCATCATTGTAGCTCACTGCAACCTCGAACTTCTGGGCTCAAGCAATTCTCTTGCTTCAACCTCCCAAGTAGTTGGGACTATAGGCAAGTGCCACTATGCCCAGCTCATTTTTCTATTTTTAGTAGAGGTGTGGGGGGTATTGCTCTTGCTCAGGCTGGTCTTGAACTCCTGACCTCAAGCAGTCCTCCTGCCTCAGCCTCCCTGAGTGCTAGAATTACAGGTGTGAGCCACTGTATCTGGCCTGATTTGCATAAATTTCTAAAAATTGGAGGTCTAGTTCATATAAGTAAGTTTATTAAGATTCTAATCATTCAGTTGCTAAGCTTTAATGATATTTGAAAATAAACCTTTTAAGAGTTGACTAGTTTCCAAACAGTAGGTCTTCCAAGAAGGTAGACTAAAAGGTGGCATTAACTTCTGAATAAAAGTCATACTTTTTCTTAATGATAAAATATTAAATTTAGGCTTAAAGTCAGTTTCGATAAGGAATTTGGATTATTGGAGTAGTAGTGATTTGATTTCTGGAAAGTATATTGAGAAAGTGCACTTGGCCTCAAGTACGAGCAATACATACAGTCCTTTATAAATCCTTATGCCCATGTTTTAAGAACTGCAAATTGTTGAGTGAAATGCAACTTGCCTCTGATTTTGTGAATTTTCCAGACTTGTGCGCCCTCTTGTGTTTAATTTATAGTTAAAACTATTCTACATTATGTGGCTTTTAGTAGTCTTGTGTAGATTGATGGTTTGGTTGTTACATGGGTATTCTTTGAGGACATTATAAGTGTTCAAGTATAATGAGAAATATCCAATACATGTTACCAAATCTTATTATTATAACAGTCTTACAACAGCTTTGTAGAACTGCACAGTTGGAAAGAGTATTACGTGTTCCCCTGGTTCTATTTTCTACATTTACCTTTGCATACTCTGTATCAGTTTTCCTTGTATTTAATGAATGCATTTATTGAGATACATGTCCTTGAACACAAATTATTTCTAAAAAGGCTAAGCAACAAGATTTAATTATACTATTAGTTTTATATGAAGGTTCTGTGGCAGTTATAAGCTATGTTGGCTGACCAAGCTAGTAAGTGCCTAGCACATTGTAGGCCTTCAAAATATCTGTTGAAAGGAAGAATGTGGAAGAATCATGGCTGATGACCTTTATTTTTTTTGTTGAATGAGAGACGTGAAATTAGTTGGATGGTTGCCAGATTGTTATTTTCTGAGGGACAGTTTGTTACTTTAGTTCCAGATAACCTGGGGAACAAATGACTTTTAACCTTTGGGTCAGTATTTACTTGAAATGGGATCTTTATACCTCATTGTACTTACAACCATATTAAAATCTCCATAAACAGCCTTCTTCTAATTGACATGAAACTAGAGTTTCCTTTATCTGGACCCTTCATGGACTGAATTACTCTGATTTTGTGGATCTCATCATATTCAGATCAACTTTGATGCTGGATTATGAGCCATTATGCCAAGCTGATAGAAGTTTAGCAAATAGTGTCCTAAGTGAAGTGCTTGTTTCAAATGGGGGAGGAATTAAAAAGGTGATTCTAAAGAGTTAGTTACCAAAGGTTCAGAATTTGATAATGCCTTACCTGTTTACTAGATAAACCCTCTTACATTTTGTTTGTATAGGCAAAATATAAGCTAAATCATACAATTTAGAAGTAGAGATAAAGGACTTGCCTTTTATCTGCCCTTATAAAACATGGCTATTCCTTTCTTTTTTAATCCTTACTAGTCGAAAGAATTTTAAATGGCCTTCTTGATTATATTCTCAAAATTGATACAACCTACCTTTTAAGGAATGAGATTCTTCATGTAAGTCCCACATAGTTTTATAACTATATAATGTCTCAGAGAAGTAGTTTTGTTCTTGATTTTAGTGTTAATTTGGCTTGTAAGAATATTGCCTATGCTTGTGCTCTGATAATTTTCATTGAACAAGCATTTCAGTGATAGTTTTGCAATCTACCAAGTCACTAATTTGAAATAACTTTATAAGTAGTAACTTTTAAAGTAATAACTTTTGGAAAAAGTTACATATAAATATATGTAACTCCAAATATTTGCTATGTGTAATGAGTAAGTACACCTAAAATGCTTTCCTTTCACGTATTTATTTTTAAATTTTTTAGAGACATGGTCTCACTCTGTCACACAGGATGGAGTGCAGTGGTGCAATCACAGCTTACTGTTACCTTGAACTCCTGGGCTCAAGTGACCCTCCCACCTCAGCCTACTAAGTAGCTAGGACTACACGTGTGAGCTGCCATGTCTGGCTATTTTTTTCTTTCTCCTAAATGTTCTCCAAGTAGTCTACCTGGCTACTTAAAAAAAAAATTGTAGAGATGGGTCTTGCTATGTTGCTCAGCCTGGTCTCAAACTCCCAATCTCAAGTGATCCTACCACTTCGGCCTCAGAAAGTGCTGAGATCACAGGCGGGAGCTACCATGCCCTGCCATTAATCCTGTCCCTTTAATGTGGTGGGAATAAAGTGTGCTTCCCTTTTGTTCTTCTTATATGTAGTATGTAGATTTATATTTTGATTTTTTGAAAACTTTGACCTCACTTTTAGTAGATTTAAGAGGGTTTGTTTTCTGTGCTCCAAATGGATAGAGGAAATTTTGTTGCCTCTTCATATTCAGGATACTCTATAAATTATTTGACAAATATTTAGTAAATAGGAATTGTATGCATAGCACCATGTCAACTATTCTTTGGTTAGAAGTAATGCATTTATTTATTTATTTATTTAGAGACAGAGTCTCATTTTGTTGCCTGGGCTAGAGTGCAGTGTCATCATCATGGCTCGCTGCAACCTCAAACTCCTGGGCTCAAGCGATCCTCCTGCCTTAGCCTCCTGAGTAGCTGGGACTACAGGCGTGCACCACCATGCCCAGCTGACTTTTTTCTATTTTTTGTAGAGACAGGGTCTCATTCTTAGGCTGATTTCAAAGCATTTTTTAAATTTAGCTTTCGACAATTTATGTATATGTAGTAGTGTTTACAACTTTTATATTGCATTTACATTTATTATTTTTTCTGGGTTCAACCCTGTAAGGTCAGCATGGTGGATATTTTTATTCCTGTTTTATAGATGAAGAAAACTGAGATCTGGAGGGATTGTGACTTGACTAAATGAATTGGTGTATGTGGAAGTTCCTTGTAAAATATAAAAGGCTAAAAATACTATCTATTAAGCTATTCTCAAACTTGGGTCTTCTAATTTTAGGTCCAATATTCATTCTACCTTTGTACTACGTATTTTTCCATATAAACAGATCATAGCACATTTGCTAGTTGCCAATAACCCTGTTTCTCTGTATTAATTGGTGGTATTCATGGTGAATTAGAAATAGTGCAGTGTATATTACAATATATTTTTTAGTCACTTCTTCTGTGTTCCTGTCTACATATTAAAGGCAATTCTTAGCCCCTTCCACTATACACATTTTGGTTTAGGAAATGGGGTGGAATGGTGTTTAAACAAAAACAAACTAAAAGACCACCTCAAATGCTTGTGTACATAGTTTCTTTTGTAGATGCTTAGGTATTGTTACAATGTAATATTATAAGTTAAAAAATAGAAAGTGATATAGAAAGTAGAATGGTGGTTGCTAGGGGCTGGGAGGAGGGGAAAAATGGGGGGTTATTGTTTGGGTATAGAGTTGCAGTTTTGCAAGATAAAAATGTTCAGGAACTCTTTTGCACAACAATACGAATATACTTAACAGCACTGAAGTGAACTCTTAATAATGGCTAATGTGGTAAATTTTGTGTTCTTCTTTATACTGAAATTATAAAACATATTAAAAAGGTAGAAAATACACAAATGTTCACAAATGTTCAAGAACCTGCCACCCAGAATAAAGAAATGATAATATTTTCTCTGCAGTGATTATTTGTGAGATTGAATTTAACTGAATCTTGGTGTTATGGCTTGGTATTAGCCTTGAGGCTTCTGAAGAACCTATATCATCTTAGGTGAAATATGAACCTGACCTTAATTTCTAGGCTATTGCTGTATTTTGTTCAGATAATTTGGTGAAAAGTGTTCTCTCTTCTAAATGTATGTTACTTTTTCATTCTGGTTTCTCTGGTAAGAGGAAGAGATTTATTATGTTTAATGACAATTTCATACTTTCACTGAGGAGCCTCCTCTCCAGATGTCTGTCTGGCACTCATCAGGAGCTATTTGGAGATATCTTAGGCTTTTCAAAATTAATAAGTGATTAGCATAAGATCCTAGTATAGTCATCTATAATGTATAGTGGTTTATGCAGGAGCTCTTCAATTTCTTCCAATAATGACTGTCAAAATCTCATTATTCTAACTTCTATTAAAATGTTAGTAGACACTGCTGTTTTATCCTTTAGTCTGAGGATTTAATTATAAAATAACTTTTCACTAAAAAGTAATTTATTAAAACAGAAAAGCTCCCTAACCAATAGCATAGTAATTTTCCTTTCTAAGTATTAATTTTCCTTTTAGTGCTACCTATTAGGCAAATAGAGCAATTTAAATCAGCAAATATATGTATTATGGAGCCTTAAATAACTTCCCATCTCATTTAGAATAAGAATAAAATTAGAATAAAATTCTTAGCATGGTCCCAGAAAGCCCTGTTCTGACCTCTGTCCCCCTCTGATTTCACCTTTTATACTCACTCCTTTGTCCACTATACTCTAACCACAGTCTTTTTTTTTTTGGTCCAGTTCTTTGAACATTTGCATTTCTTCCCCACTTTGGACCTTTTATGCTTGCCACCTGGAATTGCCTTTTTCTCAAGTGGTTATGACTGGTTCTTTCTTAGATTCAGATATCAGCTTGAATATCATTGCCTAATTTACTATAACCACTTAATCACATCACTCTATTTGAATTTTCTCTCTAGCTCTTCTTACTGATTGTTTTGGTGTTTTTTGCTTTTTGTTTGTTATCTGCCTTCCTTCATAGAATGTATGCTCCATGAGAATAGTCAGCTTGGCTTTCTTATTCACTGCTGTATCTCCGTGTGTAGAACAGTGCAGGTATGTAGTAGATGCTTAATAGTTTGTTGAACAAATGACTGAATGATCCAATGTTATGTCTTGCTATGTGCTAGACACTGTGCAAAGTCTTGTGGAGGAACAGAGTTTAGTCAGAGAGACTGACAATCCAATAACTATAATACAAATTGTTAAGTCCTATAAAATGCTATGGGGCCACAGACAAGAGTGATTAATTTCTCCTAGAGGTGGGTCAGGGGGTATTAGAGATAAGTTTCTGTATTAGTGCTTCCTATTTTACATTAAACCATCCTCTTGAGGCACTTTGCTGATTAGTTACTGACCAGTTCTTGAATTTCTAATACTTCACTTAAGCTTGCTATTTACTTTTCTGTAAAAAGATGGTGGTAATATTGACCTCAAGAATGTTGTAAGGATTAATCATTTAATGTTGACTAAGTGCTTTGAAAATGCAAAATGCTATATAAGCCCTGATGTTCTTAATCATTTTAACAACCACTTTCTATAATTAAGTTTTATTATGTACTTAGTTCTTGATTATTCAGATAGAAATAAATACGACATTTAAAAAGAGATTATTTAGGAAAGACCTACTTGTTATTAAAAAGCCTATATGGACCTTTTACATTATATTATTAGTAGAAAATAATGTCTATTTTCTATTTATTATATTTTCTCAGCAGAGTAGTAATGTACTGTAACCCCCAGGAGGCAGTAGTATACCAATAAGATTGTGTGCTTAGGCATCTGAACAGCAGGGCAAGTCTGTTAGTGATTAGTGACTTGATTTAACATGCAGAGGCTTCCCTTCTTATTGATCAAAGAGTGAAGATTTCAAGAGATATTTTAACTTTCCTTTTCCTATAGCATTATATTATCTTGTGTTTAAGTGTTTTTTCTTCCTCAGAGAGAGGATCCTGTCTATTTCAGTACTTGGAGTATAATGATATCTAGGGATTGTTACATACACAGGACTACCTCACTTTTATACTATGCTACAATATAGGTTTTTTCCTGAAAGTTTATGAATATGTTTAAATTTTTGTAAATTGAATCTTACTTTAAATTCATTATGGCAATGACTCTCAGCCTTTTTTCCTGCCCCAATGTACTAAGGGATAAGATAAACTTAAAATCCTAACAATGGCTTGCTGCTTCAATTATTTCCAGTGTATGGCAATTTTTTCCCCAGATCTCAGAGGGTTTCATGTTACATTATCTAATTAAAGAATCCTACTTTGGAGAGTTAGGGTCAGCCATCTTTACAGAATTAGGGTTAGTGGCTGTCAAAAGAATATTATTCTTAATATTTAACCCCTGCATACCACTTATCCTTAAGGGTTTTTTAAAAAAATTAACATATTAGCAACAGCATTTTCCTAAAATATCCAAAATTTTAAAGGTTTTTAACAGTGAAGCAGTTGGGCATTAGGTTTTCTCTGCTTCCCTAATACTCTATCCTTATTCTTATCCTGAGTATTGACTTATCACACTGTGTTATAATTGACTGTTAGTCCTGTCTACATCCCTAGACTATTAGGTTCTTGAGGGTATAGACTTTGTTCATGTATGTGTTCCAGGCCCAGTTTGTTAGCACATAGTGCTCACCAAATATTGTAAATGAATACTGGATTTATGTAGACTTGAGAGATTTTAAATAAAGATACTTGGTGCAGAAACAAGAAGATACCATTTGTATGAGTTTTCTGCTGTCAAGGTGTTTGGGAGTTATTTTACATAATGCATTGATTGAACCAGTGAAATTTTAGGAAATTCTGAGTGGGAATGCTGGTTTCACAGCTTCCTGAAGCACAATGGACACTTAAAACTGGTTTTATTCCTTTGTAACAAAGATGTGGAGGCTGCTAAGTTAGATATTATTTTTAGAAGGTGGTTAAGCACATTTCATTGATTGCTAACACTCGGAAATTGCATGGAATTGAGAAATAACATTTTAACTGATCTCAAGATAGGTATTGAGGCTTGATTTGAATGTTTTATGTTAACCTTCTTTTGGGAAACCAATTCTGTATATAAGGCATTCTACCCTCCCTATGGGGATCTGAAGATATGTTACTTTGTTACTCTGTCTTTAAACCTACTTGTGTATTTTCCTGATATTGATGTTAGGGTAAGCACATGAATAGTTTAGGCTAGCAGTCCCCAACCTTTTTGGCACGAGGGACTGGTTTCATGGAAGACAATTTTTCCACAGATTGGGGTCGAGTGGATCGTTTGAGGATGATTCAAGTGCATTACATTTATTGTGTACTTTATCATTACTACATTATAATATATACTGAAATAATTATACAAACCTCTCTTCTAATGATAATCTCTATTTGCAGCCACTCCCCAGCACTAGCATCACTGCCTCTGCTCCACCTCAGATCATCAAGCATTAGATTCTCATAAGGAGTGCACAACCTAGATCCCTCAAATGCACAGTTTACAGTAGAGTTCGCGCTCCTATGAGAATCTAATGCCGCCTGATCTGACAGGAGGAAGAGGTCAGACGGTGATGTGAGGGATGGGGAGTGGCTGTAAATACAGATGAAGCTTTCTCCGGCTGCTCACCTCCTGCCCTTCGGCCCAGTTCCTAACAGGCCAGGGACTAGTGCTAGTCCACAGCCTGGCAGTTGGGGACCGCAGCCATAGAGGTTTAGGCCATGTTGTCAACCCAGGTAGCTTAAATAGATTAGCATCATAAAACACTATTCCACTGTTTAGTTTTGGAGACATAGTCTTTGGCTAAAGCTTGGGTGACACATTACTTACACCTGTGTATAGTTATGGTAATTATACCCTCATTACTATCATCTATACTAAGAACTGACAGCTTTGTGTTACATAGGTTAATTTTTGTTCTTTTTTGTTTTCTGTCATGAAGAATGTGAAGAAATACTTTTCAAAATACTTAAAGCTCCAGGATAAGACTTCTGACTATGTTTATTAATTTAGCTTTTTGGGGCTTATTGACAGATAAGTGCAAAGAAAACTTTTTTTCTGCCATTGTAATTTACAAGGATGAGAACTTTAAAAAAGTATTATCTTCCTAAAATCCATATAGAAACCTTGAATTCTTTGAGAGAGAGATCTACTGGTTGGAAGTGGCTTTGGTACCAGAAATTAGGGAAAATGTTCTAATGCTTCATTTTACTAGGTTTCCCAGAATGTACATTTTAGGGCAAAAGGTTTAGTAAACTTGGTTGTTTATATCATCTGTGATTTAAATCCCTGAATTTATTGAAATTCCCAAATCATACTCTTTATTTATTTATTTTTTTGAGACAGAGTCTCTCTTTGTTACCTGGGCTAGAGTGCTGTGGCATCAGCCTAGCTCACAGCAACCTCAAATTTCTGGGCTCAAGCAATCCTTCTGCCTCAGCCTCCTGAGTAGCTGGACTACAGGCATGTGCCACCATGCCCGGATAATTTTTTCTATATATTTTTAGTTGGCCAATTAATTTCTTTCTATTTTTAGTAGAGACGGGCTCTCGCTTTTGCTCAGACTGGTTTCGAACTCCTGACCTTGAGCAATCCTCCCGCCTTGGCCTCCCAGAGTGCTAGGATTATAGGCATGAGCCATCACGCCCGGCCCCAAATCATATTCTTAATTAGTCACTTTCAGGGAATAAATATTGGAATTATTGATCTCATAATAAGGTTAAAAAAGCTACAGTTCTCTTACGGGATAAGATTGGTTTATTATCAATTAAAAAACAATGCTGGAGACTAATCTCTAATATTCATTTTGTCTCTATGTCTTATCACAGCCGCTCATCATAGCTCTTAGCACTTAATCTGTGCTTTAATTATAGTGCTGGGGACTTTTTAGTTTGGTTTTTGTATCTTTCAAGGGTAGTTGTTAACTATACCAATGAATTGATGAGAAAATTTCTTCTTCCAAATTCAAGGAGCTTTGACAATAGCCCTATAGCCGATCTTTTTTGTATGAGTGCAAAAAACCTCATTCCTGAAAAGTCTTCACAACTACTTATAACTCAGTGGTTTGAGATGAAGTAAAACTACTAAATAGTAAATGACCAAGATACAAAAAACCTCTGGGTCCATGTGGCCCTTAGAGCAATAAAACAAAAATTATGTGGGTATATACTTTTATTATTTTTT
>VBSM01003230.1:2778785-2800539 GCA_008086735.1 Cheirogaleus medius | reverse complement strand
CCCTAGGGTGTCTTCTTGAGGAAAAATAAATATAAGACCCTGTCTTATTTCGGGGAAACATGGTAATACTCTCATAGTTCTCAGAGCAAAATAGTGTATACCTGGAAATTACTTAATAGCTCATTTTAGAAACTCACTTGAGTTTAAAAAAAAATCTTTGAGTCATATTGAGTCAATGTGAATTCATGTTTTTGAAATTGTTCTATACTTACATAAGATGAGACCATTGGAGGGAAATGAGTGAAAGATATGTGGGTCCTCTGTAGTAGTTTTGTAACTTCCTGTGAATCTGTAATTATTTCAAAATTAAAACAAAATACATGGACCTGGAATTGAGTCTAGGAATCTCTATTTACTAGCTGAGTCACCTTGGGAAATTTATTTAACTTCATTAGCCTCAGTTACCATATTTATAAAATGGGATTGATAATAATATATCTCTCACAGGATTGATGTAAGGATCTAATATGAAAGCAGTTCTTAGATAGCAGAGCTCTATGTGAATGTTGCTTAAAATTGCATACTTCTTATAATTAACATTACTTTTATCTAGTAAGGGTTGTTGCTGCCCAACCAGGTTCATTTGCCTGTTGCCCAAGAGGAAGCCAATACACTGAGACAGCAGGGTTGGCAGCAGAGATAGAGTTTATTCTGCATAGTGCTAAATGGGGAGACAGGAGAAATTTCTCAAAACCGCCTCCCTGAGAATTTGGGAGACAGGGTTTTCAAAGACAGTTTGGCTTCAGAGGTCCTCAAACTTTTTAAACAGGGGGCCAGTTCACTGTCCCTCAGACCGCTGGAGGGCCGGACTATAGTTTAAAAAAAAAAACTATGAACAAATTCCTATGCACACTGCACATATCTTATTTTGAAGTAAAAAAACAAAATGGGCAAAAACACCCGGCGGGCTGGACAAATGTCCGCGGTGGGCTGCGTGTGGCATGCGGGCCATTGTTTGAGGACGCCTGGTTAGGCAATTGAGTCTGCTAATTGGCTGGGTTTGGGGCGGAACCATAGAGTTGTAAAAATTGTCATCTTTGCTGACCAGGTGGGGATCATAAAACCAGTTGGGTCAGTTCCTTGCTATGGGCCACTGGTCTGGGTGGGTGGGTCAGCATTACCACTGGAACGCAGGACCTGGAAGATATCTCAGAAACTACACTTCGGTTTCAAAAAGATGATGTTACCTCTGGAGAAAGCTAAGAATCTTTATGACCGGCTGTATGGCTCCAGAGTGGCAATTATAGAGATGCAGACTGGGACAGTGACTAATTATTATCATCATTTTTAGCTAGGCCTGTGCCTTATTTTCAGCTAGGACCTTACCACAGTTCTTGCCTTGTACCCCTTTGTCAATTTGTAAAGGTGGTTTCGGGATCATCTTGTTTTATTTTCTTTTTAAAAATAGACCATTTCGCAGATTCGTTAAAATTGCTTTGAACTTTAGTTCTACTTTCTAAAGTTATAATTCTTCTAAACTTGATTTTACCCGCAAATAATGAGTGTACCCTCAGTAATATATGTACACCAAAAGTTTGCAGTGGGGTATGGTCCCTTTTGGATTAAATTCATATTTCTTTTGTCTTAGGAACAAATGACAATGATGGCTTGATGATAGGTTTAAGCCATCATTTGCAAGGCTTATCAGCATTTGCAGGAGTTATCATGATTTGCAGGGCTAGTGGGTTTTATAATTTATTTATTAGGCTAGATCGAACAAAAAGGAATAGGGCCTCGTGGCTGTTAGCAGTGTTGTAGTCCTTAGTCACTGGTGCTTGAGGTTTGGTTCTTTCATTCAACAGATGTTAATTAAGTGTCTGGTATATGCTGAATACTGTTGTAGGCACTAGGGATACATCTGTGAAGCAAAAGAAAAAGTTGCCATCAACTGAGATAGAGTTTTCTAATGAGACAAGACAGAAATAATGATCAAAATAAATATATGCTATACTAGAAATTGATATGTACCGTAGGAAAAAAAAATAAAGGTTGCCCTGGTAGGAGAGATGGGAGTAGGGTAGGTTTTATGCAAAAGGTACTATTTGAGCAAGGGGTTAAAGGATGTGAGGAAGTTAAGCATGCAGGGTATCTGGGGGAAGGGCACTGCAGTTAGAGGGAACAGCTAAAACAAAGGCCCTTAGGTAAGAGAGTACCTGGCATATTTGAGGAAGGAGTTTCACTTGTCTGGAGCAGAGTGAGCAAAAGGGGAAGTATAAAAGGATGTTAGTTCAGAGAGTTAATGAGGACCAGGTCATGTAGATCATTGTAAGCCATAGTAAGGACTCTGTGGCTCTCAGTAAATATGGAGCCATTAGAGGGTTTTGAGCAGAGAAGTGACATGAGCTGACTTTCCTTTTAAGAGGATTACTCTGGCTGCCGTGGTGAGTTTGGACTGTGGGGATCAAGGATAAAGAGCCCAGAGAGATGTTAGGAGGTTATCGCAGCAATCCATGTGAGAGATGATGATGGATGGTAGTGAGAAACAGGTCAAATTCTAGATATATTTTGAAATAGTGGCTACAGTATTTTCTGATAGTCTGGAGGAAGTCAAGGATGCTTCATCGGTGTTTTGCCTGAGCATAACCTAGATTTGTCATCAACTGAGATGGAGAAGGTTGCGGTTAAAATTAGATTGGGAAGATCAGGAGTTTAGTTTTGGACATGTTGGGTTTGAGACACCTAAAAGATACCTAAGTGAAATGTTGAGTAGGCAGTTAAATATATAGGAGAGAGGTCTGAGCTCTAATATGAAATAAATTTGTATTTTAAACCATGATACTGGATAGAAGTACTGAGAGGTTGTAGATAGAAAAGAGAAGAGATCTCACGACTGAGTCTGGAGGTGCTCTACCATTCAGAGGCCAGGGAGAAGACCAACAAGTGAAGGAGACTGAGGAGGAGTAATGAGTGATACGGAAATAAACAAGAGAATGTGGCATTCCAGAAGTCATAAAATCATTGGATAAATTAGGCATGAACATGATTGAGATACTAAAAATATTTATGATATCAAAAGATGCTTTGTGACTATCATTCCTGAAAGTAGTGTGTTTAAGTGGGTATGGGAGTAGTAGTTTAAGTGGGTATGGGAGTTGCTGATAACTTTCTATAAAGGTACCTTAATTAAAATTAAAGAAATTTCAGTTCTGTAATTGTTTTATAAAAGTTGATTGATCCTGCTAATTCATCACATAAGCAGATATCTTGCATCATTGCTGGAAAATTGGGACTTCTTGCAGATTTGTTCTAAATTTTTCATGGAGAATATTATGGAGGCCTCCTGTAAGATTAGAAATTGAAAGATGCCCACAGCTGGGCACAGTGGCTCATGCCTGTAATCCTAGCACTCTGGGAGGCTGAGGTGGAGAGGATTGCTTGAGCTCAGGAGTTTGAGACCAGCCTGAGCAAGAGTGAGACACTGTTTCTACTAAAAATAGAAAAAAATTAGCCAGGCATTGTGGTCCCAGCTACTCAGGAGGCTGAGGCAAGAGGATCTCTTGAGCCCAGGAGTTTGAGGTTGCTGTGAGCTGTGATAACACCACTGCACTCTACCCAGGGTGACAGAGTGAGACTCTGTTTCGAAACAAAAACAAACAGACAAAAAACCCCATGAAATCAAATAGGAAGTTATAGGAACATTTTCAGGTTCCCTGTTATTTTTCTAGTTCAAGTAGGGATAATTGGAGGAAGTTACCAAAAACCTTGTAGTCTCCATAACCCTGAATTTACATATAACAATCTCAGATGATAAAAGAAAAACTTTAGACAAAATAAGTTTAACAGAGTTTATTTGGGCAAAGAATGATTTATAAATCAGGCAACCCTCTGAACCAGAGGAGGTTCAGAGAGTTCCCCTCTGCAATGTGGTCAGTATTTATAGACATGAAAAGGCTGAAGAAGGCAGAAACAAGGAACAAAAAATAGATTGGTCCTTTCAAAGTTACTTTCCTTGTAAGGCTTAAAACAGAGGGGACTTCCTTATCACAAGGGCTGTTTGGGGATTTGGCCATTGTCTCTCTCTCCTGATTTCTTGGAAGGCCAGATAAACAACTTAGTTTTAGTTTAGTAAAGTGGAACTTTAACATGAATTACTCCATTTGGTTTGATCTGTTGGGGCCTACTACAGGAGCTCAGCCCAAATCAATGGCCTCTTATAAATTTTATTTAACACAGGGAAAGGTCACTAAGGTTGTACAAGATCATTTGGATAAACTAGAGGTTGGAAGATAGGAGACCAGTAGTTTTATCTTTTAGAATTTAGGAATGCTAGGTAAGAATTGGAGGGTCACATTTATTATATACATAATAAATCTATTATGTAAATGGATCTCATAAATAATTTTTGAAATATTACCTTAAAAATCATTTGCTTAAAGATTATAGTCTCTGGAAGAGAATAACCAATAGACAGGAATTCATTGTATGGGTACTCTTAAAATGAATTTTATGTGCATATAATCTTTTTTTTTTAACCCTCCAAGCCTTTATTTTTTTTCTTTTTAATCATTATGGGTACATTATAGTTATATGTATTCATGGGGTACAAGTGATGTTTTGATACAAGCATAGAGTGTGAATGAATTAATCAAATTAGAGTAATTAGAGTATCTGTCACCAGGCATTTATCATTTCTTTGTGTTAGGAACATTCCAATTCTACTCTTGTAGTTATTTAAAAGTATACCATAACTTATTGTTGATTATAGTGATAGTCACTTTGTTGTGCATCAAATATTGTTCATTTTTTCTAACTATATTTTTGTACACATTAACCGTCCCCTTTATCCCCCTTCCTGCTACCCTTCTCAGCCTTTGGTAACCATCATTCTACTCTCTGTCTCCATGAGATCAATTGTTTTTAATATTCAGTTTCCACATGAGTGAGAACATGCAAGATGTGTCTTTCTGTGCTTGGCTTACATCACTTAACGTGATGTTCTCCAGCTCCATCCACGTTGCAAATAGCAGGATTTTGTTCTTTTTATGGCTGTATAATATTCCATTGTGTTTATGTACCACAACTTCTTTATCCATTCAACTGTTGATGCATACTTAGGTTGATTCCAAATCTTGGCTATTGAATAGTGCTACAATAAACTGGGGGTGCAGATATCTTTTCAACATACTGAATTCCCTTCATTTGGATATATACCTAGCAGTTGGATTGCTGGGTCATATGATAGTTCTGTTTTCAGTCTTTTGAGGAACATCCATACTGCTCTCCATAGTGGTTGCACTAACTTACCTTTCCACCATCACTGTACAAGGGTTATCCTTTCTCCCCATCCTCACCAGCATTCCTTATTGCCTGTCTTTTTGATAAAAGCCATTTTAACTGGGATAAGATGACAATCTCATTGTAGTTTTGATTTGCATTTCTCTGATGACTAATGATGTTGAACATTTTTTCGTGCACCTGTTGGCTATTTGTATGTCTTCTTTTGAGAAATGTCTCTTCAGATCCTTTGCCCATTTTTTAATCAGATTATTTGATTTTTTCCTATTGAGTTGTTGGAGCTCCTTATATACTCTAGTTATTAATCCCTTATCAGATGGGTAGTTTGCAAATATTTTCTCCTATTCTGTGGGTTGTCTCTTCCTTTTGTTAATTGTTTCCTTTGTTGTACAAAAGCTGATATAGTAAACTTTTAATGTATGGTTTTCCATAGCATTATTATTGTTAGGTAGCCATCAACTTCTTGGCAGTTAAGTCCTTTTTTGTGGTATGACAGAGAGTGGGTATATTGGTTTTTTGTTTGTTTTTATTTAGATTTTTACAGTTAATTTTCTTTGGGGTTTATGGTATACTCATATAATTTTAATTCCAGTGATAATATTTTATACTATTTATGACTGCTCTATTCTTCTGGAAACTTTCTCTTCCCTTAGCTTTCATGACACTTTTATATTTCTTTCATTCTTTTGTATAATTCTTGTATATACTACTTTTTTTTTTTTTTTTAAGAGACAGTGTCTTGCTCTGTTTCCAGGGCTAGAGTGCAGTGGACCATAAGTGATCCTTCTGGCTCCACCTCCCAAGTAGCTAGGACTACAGGTGTCCACCACCATGCCTGGATAATTAAAAAAAAATATTGTTTCATAGAAATGGGATCTCACTATATTGCCCAGGCTGGTTTAGAACTTCTGGCTGCAATTGATCAACCTGCCTTGGCTTTCCAAAGTGCTAGGATTACAGGTGTGAGCCACTGTACCTAGCCTCTACTGCTTTTTTTAAATGTTTCAAATATGTAGGAATTCCTTCTAGAAGGCCTTATGCTAGCAATTTCTGGGAATCTGTGACAATAGCTAAGAATGGGTAAATAAGGAGAGATACCAGTGTTGGGACAAGGGTATGGAAAGAGTGCAGTTAATTCAATATTAAAATTAAGGATGAATAACTAACATTTTTAGGTTAGGAACCAAGTTGGAGAGCTAGAAATTCAGTATTAAGGTAGTTGTCATTGGCAGGGGATAGGAGAAGCGTAGTCTAATGTGCTAGGGATTCATGAAGCTGGGTCCAAGGACATCTTATGCAGTTGGTATTCTTTCATAGCATGGTTCTTTGAGACGAGTAAACTTGACTTCTGTCCTCATCACAGGTTTTTTCTCTGACATCAAATACATGGTATGTTATACTAACTGCCTAAAGTTAGCACAGTCACCACAGGCTAAGGGCTTAGTCCCACAGGACTGTCCCTCTTCAGATGCCAGTCACAAGTCCCAGTACTTACAACCAGCTGGCTGTAAATTTGGAGATTTCCATGAACCCCTCCTCAGGTTTGATGATTTGGTAGAATTACTCACAGAACTCAGGAAAACACTTTGCATTTACCAGTTTATTATAAAGGATACAACTTAGGAACAAACAAGTGGAAGAGATATATAGGACAAAGCGTGGCATGGAGCTTCCATGCCGCATCTGGAAACATCACCCT
This sequence comes from Cheirogaleus medius, assembly GCA_008086735.1. Classification (NCBI taxonomy): domain Eukaryota; kingdom Metazoa; phylum Chordata; class Mammalia; order Primates; family Cheirogaleidae; genus Cheirogaleus; species Cheirogaleus medius. The sequence continues at coordinate 2,793,605 of VBSM01003230.1, read as the reverse complement.
TCCAGCACCTTGACATGTTCACCAACTTGTAAACTTTCTGAACCCGCTTGTTTAGGGATTTTTAGAGGAGGTTTAATTATGTAGGCATGCTTGATTAAATCATTGGCCACTGGTGATTGAGCTTAATCTCTAGCCCCTTTCTCTCCTCCCTGGAGTTTAGGAGTAGGTTTGTAAGTTCCAGCCCTGTAATCAAGGCTTAGTCTTTCTGGCAGGCAGCCCCCATCTTGAAGCTATCTAGAAGTCCTCTCAGAGTCACCCTATTAGCATAAACTCAGAGGCTAGTTATGAATAACAAATAATGCTCCTATCTCAGGAAATTCCAAGGGGTTTAGGAGCCATGTATTATGAATAAGAAACAAAGACCAAATATATATTTTTCATTATATCACATCTTGTGTCTTCTTCTGTAAATAGGGAGATGAGCCATAAGAAAATGACTGTGACACTACTGTCTTAGGTTGCTGTAGTAGAAGTTTAGAATCTAAACTTCATGGGAGAATACAGTGTAGGGCCAGACGAAGTCAGAGTAAGTTTCTCAGGTTTATTCTTTGGGTCTCTTCTCTTCTTGTGTATAAAGCATTACATAATGTTATGGTGCTGGTTGGTGTTTGATAGAGTTCAGTCTCCATGATTCTCTCTGGAGAGAAAGTAGTCTAAAGCAGAAGGGTTGATTTCATCTGTGAAGACAAATTGATCTATGTACTGTCTAGCTTCTTGGAGAGTCTTTGTTTAGATATTTAGTGGATTCCTGGTATACAGAGGCATTCCCTCGGGTATGTCATTAGTAATCAATCTTTGTTCTAGAGTTTGGCCTAGCAAAAGGGAATTTGTTGTCTAGTCTTGGCAGCCTGGAGTTCTATATGGTAATAACTAACAAAACAATGTTAGATGAGATGATATAGCAGAAAGGGGTAATTCCTATTGAGGCATAGATTGAAATGTTATAACAAAATTGGCTGTTAGAATCAGGTATCTGGTAGATATATAACCAGCAAAGTAGCACTCAAGGTTCTGATGGTCTGATTTGACTGAATATTGACTTTCTGTGGACATGGATACTAGATAGACTTTTACTTGTAGAACAAAGGAAAATACCTTTGTATGTCATTGCTCTTATATGCCATTGAACCTGTCATCCTTTTAAAGAAAGAAGTTGCTGCTCTTATGCAAAGCCCACATTTGGCTTTAGTGATTTGTTACACATTTTAGCTAAATTTTTTTTCTACCAGGTATATAGCAAGTGGTGTCTGCTCCAGGTAAATAAATGCTCGCCTCCTGTTTCTCCTTGGAAATACCTGTCTTTAAATTTCAGGGTAGTTGGTTATCCTGTAACTTTAGCTCTCTGGGGTTTCCTAGAAAAGTTATATTTGTTCAGATTATCCATCTCTTTTGTATTGTAAGGGTGGGAGCAGCCCTATTTCCAGCATTCTACATCCTAAGTGGAAGCCAGAAATTATTTATGGTATTTTAAAATTTTAAACTTTGTTCTTATCATAGCCAAGCTTAAACAACATTTAAAGATAAATTATAGTTACTGATGACAGAAAGTGTAATGTTTCATTACTGAAGGTCACAGATTTATACATATTTTAGATTACATTTTACTCTTAGTAACAGCATTTTTTGGAAGTATTTATTTTTTTCTACTTTAGGGAAAATCAATAATACTTTAGAGGTTTGAAAACCATTTGAATTTGAATGTTTAAATTAGGATTCTTTTAGAGTTCAGGATTCAAGATAATAGATCTGAAAGTTTTTTATAAAAAATTAAATTGTGCTACAAATACATGGTTTTAGCATTATTAATTATAAAATTATTAATCACACTTAGTTTCCCCTAACTTGTAGTAATTCCAATGGAATTACTTTTATACCTTTGTATTATTTTTGAAAAAATATAGCTGAGAACTGTGTAAGTATCAAAAGAATTTTCATTCACACAAGAAAAAATTGGTTTGGGCACTCTCTATACATGCTTTGAATGTTTTAGGTACCCAGCATTTTTTTTTTTTTAATTTCAGGGTATTATGAGGGTACAAACATTTTGGTTACATTTTATATCATTGCCTCTCCCTAGTGGGGGGTTAGAGGCATGCCCTTCCCCACCACAATGCTCAGTGTGACCTTTAGTTGTGAGTTTACCCCTCCCCAATTCCCCCTCCCTGGAGAATATTACTACCATGTGAGCACCATAGTGTTAATCAGTCAGTACCAATTTGATGGCGAGTATAAGTGGAGCCTATTCTACCGATTTTGTGTTACCTCACTTCAGATAATAGGCTCAGGCTCAATCCAGGAAAATATAAGGAGATGCTAGGTACCCAGCATTATTAAACATCAAGATCCAAGGACTAAAAACAAACACCGCATGTACTCTCTAATAAATTGGAACTAACCGATGGGCATACAAGTGCACAGGGGGAAATAAAAGTCATTAGAAATCAAGAAGGGTAGAGGGAGGATGAGGGGAGGGTTAAAAACCTACCTAATGGGTACAATGAACACTACTCAGGTGATGGGCTCACTTTTATAGCCCTGACTCAAGCTATGTCACTAAAACATTTGTACCACCTTAATATTTTGAAATTAAAAAAAAAATCCAAGGACTGATGATAAAAGGGCAATAGTTTTTCTGGTATGAGGTCCATTCCTCCCTTGTTTCCCATAGTGGCTGGGTGAAAATATCATCTTTAAACTTTCCTTTTTGCTTTCATCTTGTCACACAGGGTCTTGCGTTCTGCTTTATGGGGAAACAAAGGTCATCAGGTTTTAATTTAATCTATTTCTTGTCATCCCTAAACCTCTTGTACTATAAATATATGTACATTTATACTCACTTGATTTCTGTTTTTCCATCTCAGAGGAGATGTCCTCCTCCCATTCAAGGTTAATATCTCTTGCCTGGACTCTGAGTCCCATTTCTACTTATCTTTTCCAGAGCTTTGCCCCATCAATTATTTTCTCACTCTCTTAAGTCTTTGATCATTCCACAGATCCTTTACTTCTTCAATCCTACATTTCTCTCTATGTTGACCTTTAAGAGAATGAGTTTTGGCATGAAAAAACCCAGTTTTATAATCCCAGCCCCATGAGGATGTTCCTGGCCAAATCACTTAGCCCCTCTGAGGCTTAATTTCAATAAATGGAGATAAGGTTTACTACAAATTTGTTTTGAGGATTGTGTTAAGTTAAATGGAGTAAGTTAATGTGAATGTCTTTATTTCAAATTCTAGCACATGATGATTTCTCCATGATGTTCATTCCCCACTTTCTTTCTTCCTTCAGAGCCAGACTTCTTGAAAGAATGGTCTATATTTGTACTCAGTACTTCCAGTGTAGGTTTCTACTCCCAGTACTTTACTATAACTTCTAAGTCTGAGTTTACCAGTGATCTCCCAATTGCCACATCTAATGAGCACTTTTCAGACCTTCAGCATTTGCTTTTTCTTCCCAGTCCCTAAAATCATTTTACCACAAAGCAGCCAGAGAAAGCTTTCTAAATGTAAAGCTTTCTAAAATGTAAATCCAACTTTTTAGTAACTCTTCATCATCTGCAGGATAAAGTAAATTATTTCTGGTAGGAATAAAAGTAATTTTGATCTAGAGCTGCACTGTCCAGTAGTAGGTATTTGTTATATGTAGCTATTTACATTTAAATTCAAATTAATTATAATTAAATAAAATATTAAAAAACAGTCACATTAGCTACATTTCAAACATTCAATAGCAATATGTGACTAATGGCTACCATATTATTATAGTTGGCTCAGATATAAAATATTCATCATCACATAAAGTTCTATTGGACAGTGCTGATCTGGATTCAAAATATTAAAAAATGAGACAAATTGGAATTATACCAGAGTTAGCTGGGTTGGACAGCGAAGCAGAGGTAGTGATGCTACAGAGCTCATATTGTTAACCTGCAGAGTCTAGGATTCCTGGGGAGAAGCTGGAGCTGCCTTGAAATGAGGAATACTTTGAGCAGCAGGAGCAAGGGTGGTATCAGGAGAGGCAGGAGCTACTTTTGCCATTATGTTGAACTATGGCTGAGGAAGAAAAGTAACCATATTGAAAGAAAGAAATGGAAGACTGCTGGAAATTTTGCTTTTTGCATCAGGCTGAGTATTTCAGAAGGAAAAAACATGGTCTTTTATTATTTTAAGAGAATAAATGATTGAGAAACAGTTTCTTGTGATGTTAGACCTGATATTAATCCATCTGCTCTTTTGGTTTAAAAGAATTTTGTAGGTATAAATGCTTTTGCCAAGTTGAAAGAGATATTTTTATCTTTATATCCTATAAATAGTCATCTTCAGTTGTTAGATTTATTTTCTGTTCAGCTTATAGTCAAGAATGCTGTGACTGTTTTACTCCCATCTGTGTAAGTTATTAATGCTATGATTTTTTAAAGCTCCTGGATATTAATGCTTTAAGTTCCTGAACTTCTGCAAGACGAGTCCATACTGAAAGAAGCAGCTGTAAAATGCAGATGCTGACAAGCAGAAAAACAAAGAGATTTTCACAAGGAATTGTGGGTATTTAATGTAACTCTTTAGTTCACAGTTCAATAAAACTGTGTTGTTTCCATAGTACTACATTCTATATTAACCTTCTGGTGTACTGCACAGCTAATTTTAAGGAAGAAAGATGTGTTACATTTGTCATCTGCTTTTTATCCTGCATTTTAACTTTCAGTCCTCAGAAGCCAGGAATTCTGTCCCAGCACCATTTAATCTATTTAAAGTAGTATTGTACACATTCGTAACTACTTAATTATTAAAGAGAAAATTTCAGTTTGTATTTTATTATGCTTGTGAAAGTCAAAATAAACCACGAATTATAAGTGTAACTGATCTTTTATTTGCACTTGCTTTGTTTTATTCATGATGTTCTTTTAAAAAAATGATTTTGTAAAATGAAAAGAACACTGAGGTGGTTGCGTTGCGGGAGTGGATAAGGGAGAGGGCATTGAGATCACTAGGCAACAAGCTGTGAGAAATGTAGCATTTCTCATTTGTGTCATCATGTAACTATGGAAGAACTGCCATCAAGCCTAACCTGGTATTTCTTTTTAATCAAGTCCAGCTGTTGATCATGTGAACATACTCTTTCCTCTGGGTATTAAGGGTGTGTTTCCTCCTTTTCTATGGTATCTTAAATTGCTACTTACATATCACCTGGAATGCACCCATGTGCTCTAGGAGTTCCTATTACACTGACCATTTTTCTTTATGAATCACAAGTAAAAATGCTCACCCCAAGTTGCATATAAAAACTTTAGAACAAAGAATATGACTTGACCACATAAATATTCCTTTTTCTTTTTTTTATGAATAGAACTCTTGTTTTTAATTTGATGAGCAGGGAACTTTCCAACTCTAACCCTTCTTTACAATCTGTCTTTAATTTGTAAAAAAGATGCATTCCAGTTTTTCAGACATAAAACTGTTTAATGGATTTTTTTGGGATTCGCTAGTTTTCTAGTCATGTTGGGTTATCCTGAAATTCAACATGTATCATTTAATGGATTTCAATCTCCTTTTCTCATTTGCACATTTACGTTTACTACTTTGATATTAAAAAATAATTAGATGGTGCCTTTCCTCAGTCCTTCTTAAATAATACACAGTTACAACCATTAAGACTGTTTTTTATAGAGTGCTTTTACTAACCAGGTCTTCCTTGAAAGAAATATGAAAGAATTTTCAACATCTTGGATTATTTAGTTCATTTTACTTATCCTCTGTGAGACATAATCTGTATGTAATTTTAAGGCTGCTCTGTGTTTGAAATATGGAACTTTGAAACTCCATTATATCTTCTTGGTGGCACTAAGAAATAAACATTTTTCCTTCTGTTTTTTTGGAATCTTCTCCCTGTCACCCCCCTTAATGCTGTAGCAAATATTTAAGGCATTCTAAGTCCCAAGACCAGACAGAGCCTGGTCAGTTAATCATCTTAATATATTCAGATAAGATAAATTAGAAAACGTGTACAGTAATCACCTATTTTTAGCTGAGAAAAACGGGTTGTAATTATAGGTATGAATATTTCCTTTATAATAAAGGCCATACAATTATTACAATAATGTTGCTTTATTTTTTAAAAAAGGAACTAACATAATATTATTCTGAGATTAAAAACAGTATACTTGCCAAAATGTTTTAAATAATACATTCTTTCAAAAGTCTATAAATAAAAACTGACCTGTTGGAGAACAGTGAATACTGTTCAGGTGATGGGCACACTAAAAGCCTGACTTAAGCATTATATATATATATATATACACACACACATATATATATTTTATTTATTTATTTAGAGACATGGTGGTGTTCTGTTGCCCAGGGTAGAGTGCAGTGGCATTAGTTATCATAGCTGACTGTAACCTCAAACTCCTGGGCTCAAGCAATCTTCTTGCCTCAGGCTCCAAAGTAGCTGGGACTATGGGTGCGTACCACTACTCCAGGCTAATTTTTCTATTTTTTGTAGAGTCGGGGTCTTACTCTTTCTCAGGCTGGTCTCAAACTCCTGGCCTCAAGCAGTCCTCCTGTCTCCCGCCTCCAAAGTGCTAGGATTATATGCATGAGCTACCACGCCTGGCCCCAAGTTAAGCATTATAAAAGGTATCCATGTCACAAAAGCATTTGTACCCCCTTAATATTTTGGGGGGAGGTAAAGTCTATTAAATCCTTACCTTTGTTTCAGGCCTTGTATCAGATACTTGAGATGCCACATATTCAGTGTATTGTGCTTACAGATACATGATTTATTTGAAAGAGAATGCCAAGTAATACAGATATGTATGAAAATAAACCATGTGACAAAAGGAAGAAACATTCTTGTAGTGATGTCTGCAGATCAGATTATTGAATTCTGTTTGTTAGTGGTGTCATACTCCTACCTGTTGAAATTTCAAATTGCATGTATGTGTTTGATAATTATTCATGTTTCGTTAATGCTTCCATTAGTTATTTAGACTTTTCTCCACTAAATCACAACATATTATTTATTTATTCCTTGGAATTTTCTCATACTGTTTAGTTTACTTCCAAGTCCCTATTTTGTGACAAGGGTGTATTAGGTATCGCAAGAGATATATAAAATTATGAAAATAAAATTAGTTTTTACTTTATTTTGTATAAACATTTTCCTTAACTATTTCTTGAGGAAGAGAGCTTTTGCAAAGTCAAACATTGATAAAATAAGAATATTTGATTTGAAAAAATGCTAATTTTTATTCCAAAAGGATATAGTTTGAAACCTCTGGGATTTTAGCTTCCTAAGACAGCCTTTTCAGTACTTTCAGAATGAAATAGATAGCTGTAACCTGAAGAGTCACTGGTTTTCTCCCAAAATGTCATATTTTAAGAATTACTTTAGGAATTTATACCAGAATTGTCAAATAAAAGTGTATAGATTCAGATAAATATAATTATAATTCTGCATTCAATAGGAAGAAAGTTTACTTCTAGATCTTATATAGTGTTTAGTATATTACTGACATTTAGTAAATATTTTTATAATTTCTCTACTTAATTTAAATATAGCTATGTTTGAAATTTGTATAAAAATGACATTAGTCTTAAGCAAGTAGGTAAATTCATGAGACTAATGAAAAAATAAATTGAATATAGCATAAAGGAAATCTTTGTAGAGAGGTAAAGAGATAGTGCAAGATGGCATGGTAGCTTAATAAGATTTGAAGAATCACATTATAAGATACAGCCTCATAATGAGCAAATTAGGAAGGTGCAGTTATCCATTCAGCTTATATAATTACCTATTATATGGTAGAGAAGGAATAAGAAGTCAAAAACTACCTCCAGGTTGGACAGAGTGTCCCTTCTTTGTGATTCTTTATTACCCTGTGTATGTCCTTATTGCTGACTTCATCACACAGTGCATTGAAATCATCTGTTTAGATATATATTTCAAAGAAGTATTAATATATAAAGTCCTAATAATGTAAAGTACAAGCAAAGATTTTTCAATAAGATGTCTGTTATAGCATTATTTAAAAATAATAAAGAACTGCAAACAACCTAAAAGTCTTATATTAGGTAGATGATCATATAAATTTCCGTTCATCCATATCAGGGAATGTACTGCGTTGGCCTTGTCCTCAGACTGGGGGCAAGTTGGCCACAGAAGTTACAGACACACACAATCTCCAGAGGGAGAAGAGGAATTATCTCCTCTTGTCTTTCCTTTAGGGGTATAAAAATCTTTCCTTGAAATTCCTAGCTGATTTCCCCTTATTTCTCATAGCATAGGTTTGGGTTTCATGCCAGGTGATGGGATTTATGGTTGAAAAGGATTCAATCAGTGACTGCTATAATAATATATGCAAAATGTTAAAAGTAGTTATATTTACTTAGTGGGGTAATAGGTACATTTTAGTACTTCATTTTTATTTTCCTAGAGTTTAGAAGGTTTAAATGCTGAGAAAATATTGCCTTAATCATCAGGAAAAATAGATTAATTAAAATACTTTCTGTTTGTTTGTCAGTGTCCCTAAGCCATTTGAGGGCAGGGCATAGAACTGCGACTTTTGTTTTATCATGGTATCTCCAGTGCTTAATCCATGCTTGGTGCGCAGTGAGTTCTCAGTAGTTGTTGAATTAAGCCAGTTATTTAATTAAAATTAAAAAGAACAAATAAAGGAATGTAAAGTTTTATTACTTTTAGGTACAGTGCACATTATGAACCACACTGTCTCTAAGTGCTAATAAGTAAAAGAAAGTAACTAATGAAAAAGTGCCATTCACAATAGGCTCACATTAATTGAAATGCATTTTTATGTTCTTTATTTTTAATGCCTGTCTTTTTATAAGATTAATTTCCCTTTACTTTTGCGCAGTGTTATGTAATTATACATGAAACTTATATGCATAGCTTTAAAGGTTAATTATAAAGTGGACACTTCTGTAACCAACCCCAAAAAGAAACAGAACATTACCAGTTCCTTAGATGCCCCCTCTTTGCTTTTCCTCATATATCCCATTCTAATAAGAAACAATTCTGATTTTTGTAGTAAGTCACTCTCTTTTATTTATAGTTTTGCCATCTGTTTATATGTAGATTCCCTAAATAATATATTATCTACTTGTTTTTGAAATTTTTTATAAATGGAATGATCCTGTAAAGTATTCTTCGGGGACTTCTATCTTTAGGTCATTGCCATGTTTAATATTCATCTGTTTTGATGATCTAGTTGTCGTTTGTTCGTTTTCACTCCTTTATACAATTCCATTGATGTAAATATACTATAATTAATTTATGTAATTTCAGTATTTGTATTGTTCCACGTTTTTGCTGTTATGAACAGTGCCTCCATGAGCATTCTAAATGTTGCTATGAATGATTCTTTATAAAAGAGTTTCTTTTGGATTTAAATTGCTGGGTTGCAGAGAATACATATATTAACCTTTATTACATAATACAAAATTGTTCACAGTTTTGTTTCAATTTACTCTGCCACTGGCAGGATAACTTTGAGAGTTCTTATTGCTCCACATTCTTGCCAAGACATGGTTATCACAATTTAAATTATTTGCCAATCAGATGAGTTGCAATTCATTTTTAACTACTTAAACCACTAAAACTATGGTTGAGTTTTGATTTGAGAGCAAAGTAAATTAATCCTTAATTATTAAATATATTCTTAGAATAATTTATATATTTTCTTAATTATTATAAGTTCTAAATTCATAGTGTCTAAAGTACCAAGGGGGCTACAATAGAGAATTTGTGTAATTTCATTTTAAATTTATCTAGATTGTTTCTCTCAATGAAAATAGATATAGAGGTCTTCAGTTATGATATCGAAATTTTAGTCAGGTGAAAAAAGTGCTAAAGATTTACTCAGCACAATTATATTTTGCTTAATTTGCTGCTCAAAATTCACATAGCTTCATATACTTAGTGTTAAGGAATAGACCTATTCAGGACATATGCTTTCCTCAGTGTTTCCTCAAACATATCATTTTGTATGTTGTACTTTAATTAAAGAACACATTAAAGAGTAGTCTAAAATCTTATCTATACAGACAGAAAAAAAATGCCAGCTTTAAAATTCCCCAATTCATTGTTTTCATTTTTGTCAAAGTTATGCATATACCTTGTTCAGAGGTTTAAGGAACTCCCATACTCCCCTGCAGTGCCTGTCCTTGCCTCTCCCCAACCATCTAACTTCCATGATCTTTTTAAAAAATTAAAAAAAAATTCTTTTATTTTTTTGGGTCTCGCTATAATATTACCCAGCCTGGTCTCGAACTCCTGGGCTCAAGCAGTCCTCCCATCTCAGCCTCTTGAGTAGCTGGGATTACAGGCGTATACCTGTAAGTACCTGGGATTACAGGCGTATACCACCCTGCCTGGCCCTTGATCTTTGGAGGCAACAAAGTTCAACTCTTTTATCATTTGTTTTGGAATTTACCTGCCATATGCTTTTGTTTTACTTTTTTTTAATTGTGATAAAATATACAGAATGTACAATTTATCATTTTAACCATTTTTAAGTGTACACTTGCAATAAGTATACTCACATTGTTGTGCAACCATCACTACCTTTGCTGTTAACTTCTTAAAGTATTATCTGTTGTCTCTCTGCAATAGAAAATGTGGATTTAATTCTCTTTCTCCTTTTTGGCATACTTTCTGTATTCCCATTTTCCCAATATAATTATATCATATTATAATTTTGTATAGATTAGAATTGATTGTTTATATTAGTATAATGTTACCCTGAAAAGGCAATTCACAGCTGAATCACTTGGTATGATTACTTTTCCTTTCTTATAAAACTTTGCTTTCCTTTGATTAATATTATACTAATTATTTTTCCCATTTTTTGTTTTCTGTGTATTTACTGCTAATTAATTCCCAAATTATCCCACAATTCTCTAAATCTCCTCTTACTACATTTCAAACACATTGAGTATTCTGTAAATTTCATCTTCTTGAGGTCCTCTCTTCTAACTGGTTTTAGTAAGGACTGGTTGCTCTTTCCCCTTATGCACAATTGTTAATCTTGACATCTCCCTTCCTCATCAGTCTGAAATTTCCCTTTGCCTATGTTTTATGTTGAATCCTGGTTTCTGATTCCATGTCTTCATTCTTCATTCATTCCATTATTTTGGTGGTGTACTTCCTCCAGCACCTTCCTGACAAAGGATGGATGGGAGGTAAATGGTAACCCTGCAAGTCTGAAAAATACCTTTTTCTTCTTTCTGGCACTTGATATTTTGACTTACTATTGAATGCTAGGTTATAAACAATTTTCCCTTAGAATTTTGCTTGATTTCTGCCTGGGTTGGTCTTCTACCAGGCTTTCTTATTATGAAGGCATTCTGAACCATAATGTTTTATATCAGAGGTCCCCAACCATTTTGGCACCAGGGACTGGTTTCATGGAACGTAATATTTCCACACACCAGGGGTATGAGGGTGGGGATGGTTTCAGAATGATTCCAGTGCATTACGTTTACTGTGTACTTTATTTCTATTATTATTACATTGTCACTTGCCACTCACTGATAGGGTTTTGATATGAGTCTGCAAGCAATTGATTTAGTATGGTCTCTGTGCAGTCAAACCTCTCTGCTAATGATAATGTGTATTTGTAGCTACTCCCCAGTGCTAACATCACTGCCTCAGTTCCACCTCAGGTCATGAGACATTACGTTCTCATAAGATGTGTGCAACCTAGATCCCTCACATGCGGTTTACAGTAGGGTTCTTGCTCCCATGAGAATCCAATGCTGCTGCTGATCTTACAGGAGGCAGCGCTCAGGCAGTGATGTGAGGGATGGGGAGCGGCTGTAAATACAGATGAAGCTTTGCTCACTTGCCTGCTGCTCACCTCCTGCTGTGCGGCCTGGTTGCTAACAGGCCATGGACTGTACCGGTCCACGGCCTGGAGGGTTGGGGACTGCAGTTTTATATGAAACCTATTTTTTTCATATGGAAGTTTTAAAACATTTTGTTTTTATTCATAGAGTTATGAAATTTCTTGATGATGTATTTTATATTGAGTGTACTATATTCAGTCTTTGATGATCTCTTTTAGTCTGGAAACTCATGTCATCAATTCTATTGTTGATTTTCTCCTCTTGAATTTTTTTTCTTAATTTTCTTTGTGACACTTCTTTTATACAGATATTGGACCTCCTGGACTGACTCGCTAGTTTTTTTCTTTTCCATTTCTATGATTTTGTCTTTTTGCTCTGCTTTGTAGAGTATTTTCTGTTTTATCTTTCAATCATTTTATTGAGTTTATTTGTGCTATCTTCTTTCTGTTTTCCAAGAATCTTTTCTTTTTCTTCTTGTTTATTTTTAAAATCACTCTGTCTTGTTTTATGGATGCAGTGTCTTATCTGAGGATATTAATAATAGTATTTTTGGTTGATTTTTAAAGGAAATGAAAGACAAATCAATACACTTAATGTAGCAAGGTTGAAAATTTCCAAAATTCAAAGTTCAAAGAAAATATAGCTTCCTTATTTTTTGTAATGGCTCTGATCCTTCTCACAAGCATCTTGCCCAGTAGGGTAGTGGTAGGCAAAGAGAGGTTCAGGGTATTAGCTTAAACCTGCCAGTTAACATGTGTCTCATTAGGGAATTCAGCTTCTCTTAGGTATATGCTCAGTCTTTCAGATATCCTTCCTTCCTTCCTTTCCCCTGCTGTGCCTCCTGATGCTGTTTAAGTGCTATAGGGTTGGTCCCTATGTGATTTTTGCAATGGTGATAGAAAATGTCTTGGAATTGTGCACCAGTCATTGGGCTTCACTGATATCTTCTCTGGGGAGCTTCTTAGACTTGTTCTGAACTGTTTTGACTGCTTATATGGAACTGGTTTCTCTGTCCTTTAGGAGTGTGGAACTTCTGGATCCTGTCCATATATGGAGGCCATGGGTACTGACCAAGCTTGTTTACTTGCTACCTGCCTCTGCTAAGGCTCTCGTTCCTCCTCCCAAACCATATTGTCCCAGGACCATCCTACATGATGGTCTACAGTGTTTCATGTGCAGAGCTAGGCAACCCCCCACCCCCATTTGATTTTCCACTTGTTTACCTACTAGGGATAAAAGGGGTGGGCTTTCTAGTTCCTCCTAATGTTTGGAAGGTCCTTTATTTCATAGCCCTTTCTTTTCCAAAGTAGTGTTTATCCCACCCCCTTGACTGGAGCCATAATGCCAGACGAGATTTACCATTAATAAAAAATCCAAAAATATTATCCTAATTGTATTAATTAATCATTATATAGCAGGATAAATTTTGTCATCTTCTTTTTAAATTATTTTAGCACTTCTATTTTTAGCATGTTTAATAGTAAATGTACTTTTCCAAATCTGAATCAGTTGCTCTCAGTTATGATTTGTGAAATGTAATCTCAAAACAAAGTTTGAAATTAGTAAGCACTTATTAAAGAGCTATTTTTATACTCTTATGGCATTTCCAAAGTTGGCTAGGATGTATAGATTCTATCATACCTGTTTTTCATTTGTAAACTCTTGGATTAGATCCAGTTCTTTGAAAGATGGATTATGTGAATATATGTGTTAAGAGCATATCAAAATGTATAATCAAGGAACCTCTTTTGATAGTGTTCTAGCACTTTAAGACTAACCACTCCAAGCACTATATCTTATGAATTCTTTAACTTTCCTTTCAGGTATCATAAAGTGTCATCTTTGGTACATTTTGGGCAATTTAATTTTGTATGGAAACTTTGATAGATTAAAATTGTTCTTAATTTTCTTTTTCTGGAAACATGCAGAGCATAGCTATATATTACCCAGGTATATTGTTTTTCTTGTCTTCCAGGCTTGAGTAATAGTTGTTCTCTGCTATGGATTAGTAAGTTGGTAACTTACTCTACTGTATATGGATGAGCCTCTCTGAACATAGCAGAGAATTTGACCTTTAGCAGGTGGTTATATTCCTCTTTGAGAATCTGATGAAGGCTATTGTTCACTTCCCTTCCTATCTTTTTTCCACCAAAGAATACATAAACACATTTGTTTCTACTTTATTTTTTTTTTTTGCATTGAAATATATATAATTTATAGATCAGTGGTTTTCAAGATTGGTAGCAGAGGTAAGGCCAGGTGAGAATGACAGGTGGGAGTGAGGAGGGGAGAGGGATCAGTATGATCTGGGATGTTTTGAAATTTAGACATGTTCTTTCATTTTCCTTGAGGTATTTTAATATACCTTGTTAGGTAGATATGCCTTGCTGTTTGAGAATCAGAGCTAGAGTGAGCCACTATTCTCAATGCGTTATGTGGTATTGTTTAGATGTTCAGAGTGTTGGGGGTGGAAAAACTATGGAATACTACTCTCACAGACAAAAATATAACAGATATCTATAAGGCATTATGTTAATGTCATTTTAATGTAAAAATTAATAAATTAATGGCTGCTTCCTTAGAAATTGAAGTAAAACCAAATTGAGTAAATAAAACAAAAGTCTGAATAGTCCACTAAAATTTCAGAGTATTCTTTGATGTGGCATCTTTTTTTTTTTTTGAGGTAGAGTCTCATTCTGTTGCTCCAGATAGAGTACAGTGCTGTCATCATAGCTCACAGCAACCTCAAACTCCTGGGCTCAACAGATCCTTCTGCCTCAGCCTCCCAAGTAGCTGCGATGACAGGCACACCACAAGCTCAAGCAATCCTCCCACTTTGACCTCCCGGCGTGCTAGGATTGCAGGCATGAGCCACCATGCCCAGCCTCCATATACCACTGTGAATCAATTGTAAGAACTGTTTAACAGTTCTTATCATTAAATGTGGGGCGCGGCGGCAACG
>VBSM01003230.1:2753485-2764763 GCA_008086735.1 Cheirogaleus medius | reverse complement strand
ATGTCTTAACTATAAAAAGCATATAACCACATAGCTCTTCTTTTGAAAAGGGGTTTGAACTATGGAATACAGTTGTTATTTATTTTTAAACTTAAAGATATTCTTTAATTAATTGGCAAATATTTGATTAATCATTATGTTTTATCATTATACTAGGCACTGCACTGAATACAAAAGAATTAAGATAGACTTAAAAACAAAAAGGATAGAATCTAAGTCCTTTGAAAATAGTACCATTCTTATTTATATATTCCTGGTAGCTAGCACAGGGCCTGGCAGCAGTAGACATTTACTAAAGGTTAGTTGAATCAGATGAATAAAAAGGACCTGATGCTTGCCTTCATGAAGCTTAGTGTCCTTAGATATAATAGGATGAATATACAGAAAACCACACTGAATGATAGACAATAATCATGTGGTAAATACTTAGAGAATTTAGAGATACTAGAATTTGGAGGAAACACTAAGATAGTTTTCAGACATGGTGTTTGGAGTGCTGTTATCAGAACTTACAGTTGCAAAGTCAGGTGAAGTCTTCATGAAGAATGTGGGACTTAAGCCCTAAAGGATTGGTAGGATTTGGATGTGAATATGGGAGGCATCATAGGTAAGGAGAACATCATGACTGATACGGGGGTAAGAAACCATGTTTATGGGCCAGTGAGAAAAAATGGCCTTATTGGAAAACATTAAACTATAATAAGGCTAGATTGGTAGGTGGTGTTTAGGCAGAGGAGTTTAGATTCCCAAATGGCAGTTTTGTCATTCACCACCAAAACCGATCTGCTGAATGCTTCCAGCCATATCCATCTGCCAGGAGCCTTCCTGGCACAGTGCCTCTCAGCTACTGCTCAGATGGTTTGACAGATGCATAGGTGGTAAGAAATAGTGCTGTTAATGTCAGTAAAGCTGCCTTCTGTGAAAACTAGCCAACCAGCATGACTTCAAGCTTTATAACTGGCGATTCGTGATGCTGTTAAATAAAAAAATGTAGCTTTAAATGGTGTGGGACAGACTGGGCTTGCCTTATTATTTAGAGGTATGATACTAGACTGGAAGGTTTCTCTGCTCACCCTACTCCATACTTGCTCAACACCCTGACATCCCAGAATCAACTGATTATTTCTTTGCCTACTGTTAAAACATATATCCTTAGAGAAGGGTCCATGCTCAGCTAACAATGAATACATTTTTCAATCTTTCCCTAAGACCAGGTGTAATAGAGAGGTAGATAGAAAGGCTGACATGTAAGTCCAGCTATTTCCCTAAACGCTGCACTGAATGCCTGATGAAGTAGGAAAAACAGTAAGGAAACATCACAGAGTGAGGAACAAAGGGCAGAGAAGAGGCTTTGAAGAACCAGTGACAAATTTTGTCTACGTAACAATTTTGCTCAGCTTCACCTAGATATGATTACAGATTGGCTTAATGTTAATGTGGGTGCTTGTAGTATATTAGTCAGGATTGCATTTGGTGATTAGCTAGATCTGTACACTGTGGACTGGTAATGAGAATTGAGTTCTTCCCTTGTCTGTTAATTAGATATATGATTTTTGAGCAAAATTGTTCATTTTCCTTATTGAGGAAACCAGATTAATAGAACCACACGAAGTGATCTTTGAGTTCTTCTTTAGTCTTAAAATTTTGTGAATCTGTGGGCAATAGAACAACATGAATTAAATTCCTGGGTGTATAAAACCGTTGACAATTTCAATGTGGATAAAACTATTTGAGGATGTATTTGTTTTCCTAACAGAGTGAAGCTAACAGTTGTTTACAGGGTTTATACATTCTTCTTCCAAGCCAGGAATCTTTATCTTTCTGCTGTTCTGCTCAGTTCTTTGTTAGCTTTGTGGTATTTATATTGTAATTTTAATGAATATATATTATGTTTCAAAATCATATACATTTTTGGTGAGCTATCCAAGTATAAGCATTGTTGATTGATTTGAGCTCCTTAATAATTTTTATTGATCCAGTAGAGGTACCATTAGACTGTAAATGACTGAGCAGTGAGTATCAATTTAATACTAAAAATACCTTTCAACAGATACCTACTTATAAGTTCTATGTGATTTGGTAGAGCCTGAGGAATCTTGGTACTTGGTAGAATAGGTCTGGGATACTCAATCTAGCTTTTGATGCCAGTAGTTGGAGCCCTAGGAAGATATTTTGGTTGGGGACTAAGACTGAGGTTACATGGCCACATTCATTAATTCTTCATGCTGGAGTGGGTCTCTGCCCTGCCCCAGAGCAGAGTTCAAAGCCTATATTTGCTTTGGGGTTACCTTGTTCTTTTAAGATGATCTGGGGCTAGGCTATAGCGCTCAGGGTAACTACAAATTGTATTCCTCTCACTGTAAATCAATGTCAAGAACATGGGATGCTGAGGTGGAAGAAAATCAAATGTCACTTGATAGAGCTTTTGTCTTTCGTTAGATAGTATTTAGATAATAATAAAAAACTAGTACATTAGAATATATGACATGAAAGAATTCCAAAAGAAAGCAGCAATATTGGGTGATTAGCAATAGATACAAATTAGAGACCTATAATTTTCATATATAGTATTCTTGATAAAGTGATTGCAGTGCTAAAAAACTATAAGATGTCCTTACTTAAAATTATTTAATCTTTAGCCAATGTTTAACTGTTGGCTCTGGTTTTGGATAGTTTAATTTCTTTTTTTTTTACTAAGGAGAGTTAAATGTTACATATTTCTAGAATTATTTTATGACACTTTTCTTTAATGTGCCTCAGCATTAAAATGTCCTTGAGAAAATTGTATTATATTATAGGAGTCTGACTATGGAAGGAATGCAACCATATTACAGTGGGTAAATTTTTCATGACTGCAGCCCATGGATGTTAAATAAAAAATGACAGCTTCTTGGATTTGGTTACAGTGTAAAATTGTGACTCAGAATACTAGATTTGTAGACAGGGAGTGGAAAGACAACAGACAGGAACTTAGTATGAGAGACAGAAAATATTTTGCATACTTTATAAGGGAGAGACTAAACTCTTGAGTGTAGTTTTATATCATTTATTAATGGCAGAGCCACTTTGTTGAAATGAATTAAGTGTAGAGACTTGTACCATTTCACCTTCATTCAGCTGGAGTATAGGAGGATGATTGGTGATTAAATGAATCTTTGGCTGCATTTGTGCAGGGAAACACTTAGTTGGCAGTCCCAATCACTGGACTGCATAGTCATCAAGGTTGTAGCATAACTGCCAATGTTCCACGTCTATGTGTGTATGAGAGAGAGAAACAGAAAGAGATCTCTTAAAAAAAACCCACTTTAGGCTGGGCATGGTGGCCATGCCTGTAATCCTAGCACTTTGGGAGGCCAAGGCAGGAGGATTGCTTGAGACCAGGAGTTTGAGACCAGCCTGTGCAAGACCCTGTTCCTACAAAAAAGTAGAAAAATTAGCTAGGCGTGGTGGCATGCACCTGTAGTCCCAGAAGGATCACTTGAGCCAGGGAGTTTGAGGTTGCAGCGAGCTATGATGATGCCACTGCACTCTAGCTCGGGCAACAGAGCAAGACCCTGTCTCAAAAAAAAATTCATTTTCTTGAAGTATAGTTTACATGTAACAAAATGCACCCATTTAAAATCTATAGATCAATGAACCTAACAAATATATAAACATATATAGCCTTATCAAGTGACATTTGATTTTCTTCCTCTATTCAGAACCCCATGTTCTTGACACTGATTTAGAGTGAGGGGAGTACAATTTGTGGTCACCCTGAGGGATACAACCTAGCCCCAGATCATCTTAGAAGAACGGGGTAACTCCAGATGTAAAAATATGATTGCATAGATTTATATGTATCTATGCAGTCAAGATACAGAACATTTCTATGACTCCAGAAAGTTCCCTGTGCCCTTTCCCAGTCACTTTATTCCCTATGACCCCACCTGAGACAAACACTGAGTTGCTTTCTATCACTATAGGTCAGATTTATCTTTTCCAGAGTCTCATGTGTATGGAATCACAGAGCATGGATTCTTGGTGTACATGTAAAGTGGTACAAACACTTTGGCTTCTTTTGCTCAGTGTGATGTTTTTGTGAACATCCATGTTGCTGTTGTATTGGTAATTTATGCCTTTTTATTGCTGAGTAGTATTCTATTGTGTTATGCTAGATATACTGTGGTTTATTTATTCACTTGATGGGCCCTTAAATTAGTTTTATTATTTGATATTATGAATAAAACTGCTATGAATGTTCAGTGAACAAATGTTACCAATTTCTAGGCATCCTGGACTCTGCATTAGTTCAAGAGGAAAAACATTCTAAAGATATAAGAGAGAAAAAGTATCAGGTGATATGAAGTCAGACTATCCTGAGTTTAAATCCTGACCCTGACACTTGTCTCTGTGACCTCAGGGATGGTATTTTTTAACCTATCCAAGCCTATTCATCTACAAAATTCATCACCTACCTGTGAGATTGAATGCATAAAGCGCATAGAAATTTATTATTTATTTATTTCAGCTTAAACAACAGGGGTCATAAGCCCAGTGGGCAGCCATATGCTGTGGGAGTAACTTGGCCTGGAAACCCTCTGGCTAAATGATGAACGTGTCTTTTCCACACAAATCCTGTTTGAAGGAACTTTGCCTCAGTGTTGTTTTTAACCCTCAGGTAAAATGTTTTCTTCTCCACTTCCAAGGCGGATGAGCACTGACAGGCCAGCGCATGGTTTCCACATGTTTTCTCCCTCTTTCCCCAATGGCTGTGCTCTGAAGACATTCGCTCTCTTGGTCCTTATCATGGAATACATTATCTTATTGCCATGCAGCCTGCTCCAGCTTTTAAATCACTCTCCATTTCCAGTGATTTCAAAGACAACATTCCGGTTGTAGCAGGCATACATTTGCTACAAATGTTGGCTAGTTGATCTTCCAGGCATAAGAAATATACCCCACCCCACCCCCTGCCTCACAAACTCCTCCTGTTCCCATCTTCTTAAAGTAATAGTGAATGGAAGACTATCACTGTACATAAATTTGGAAATTGACAAAATAATGTTTCCACGCCAGCGGAAGGTGGGTGGGTAGAGGAAGGGGGAAAAATACAACCAACCCCTAATGGGAATTCTCCACTCTTCTCCTGTCAGTTAGATCTGCTCAGGGATGAGACTGGACATTCTGCTAGGGTCATCTCCAGAGTCAACAAAATGTGCTTCCTCCTTGAGTTGCCATGAGCTTGGGTATACCAGAAGGCTAGAGAATGAGCTCAGAATTATACTCTGCAGTTAGCTGAACAGAGTTGCTTTGGGGCTGTGTTGATACTCCTAAGTAGTACCTTGTCTAATGACTCCCTTCTTCCAGCCTCACAGTGTGCGGTCAGACCATTGATATACTTCATTGCTAGGTTACTATGGGGCTTTGATTGACAGGTGACTTAAGCCAATCAATTTAACAGGGAGTTAATTCCACTTCGTTCCATTTCCCCCTTGTTGAGTTGCAAATATTTCATAGATATGTCCTAACTTGTAAAACATCTTTGGTGGAAAAAGAATTGCAGGTTCTCCAGTTTGCATTTCATTATTTCACTGGCCATAGTGGCAAGTTCCCTGTAGCTTCTCCAGCAATTCTCATCGATGAATATTCTTTGCATGACTTTTTGGAATGAGGTACTACTCTAGGTACTTTGCTGAATTCAGAAAAATCCCAACCAATTCCTTCTGAGGTCTGGCCTTCTATGTATGGGCTATGATATATGCTCATTGGCATCTTGGTACTTGTGACAATCTAAAAATTCTCTGATTGTTTTCTCTTATGGGTTATGATATTTCTTCCATCCTAGAATTTAAGTTCCTGAAAAGGTAAAGGAGAATCAAAATTAATTTAATGTCAGCAGGAAGATTTTTTTCTAAAAGTTCACAAGAAGAGAGAATTCGTCTCTCCTTTTGAGGAGGTGAATACTGCCCCTCCACACAACCATAATGTTACATCTGTGCTCCACCGTAGCAAAGAAAAAGAGGCCATAGTAGGTCATAAGAACACATTTTATATTTTAAAAGCTCTTAAGAGGGAGAAGATTTTGTAATATTGAGCTCTTAAAATTTTCTGATGGCATGATTATTTTGTTCAAAAGTTATTAATAGATTCCAATTGCCACATTAATAGGATGACAAGATTAGTTAATTGTATCAATGATCTATTGCTGTGTAACAAATGATCCCAAAACTTAACAGCTGAAAACAGCAAACATTTATTATCTTACACAGTTTCTAAGGTTCAGAAATTTGGGAGCTGCTTAGCTGGGTGGCACTAGCTCAGGATCTCTCATGAGATTGCTGTTCATCTATTGGCTGGGGCTGCAGTCACCTGAATGCTCGATTGAGGATGGAGGATCAGCTTTCAAGTTCACGCCCTCCCATGGTTGTTGGCAGGAGGTCT
This sequence comes from Cheirogaleus medius, assembly GCA_008086735.1. Taxonomy (NCBI): domain Eukaryota; kingdom Metazoa; phylum Chordata; class Mammalia; order Primates; family Cheirogaleidae; genus Cheirogaleus; species Cheirogaleus medius. The sequence goes on along the minus strand of VBSM01003230.1, from coordinate 2,758,340 downwards.
CAATTCGTTGCTGGCTGTTGCAGGGGTCTCAGTTCCTTGCCGCATTGGCCTCTCCATAGGCTGCCTGAGTGTCATCCTCAAGTGGCTAGATTTCCCCAGAGACGGTGATCCAAGAGAGAGGAGCCCAGTATAGAAGCCACAGTCTTTGCAACCTAATCTCAGAAGTGACATACCTTCTCTTCTGCTGTATTCTGTTGGTCACATGGGCCAAACCTGAAACCATGCGGGAGGGGACGGGCATGCCAGGAGGCAGGGATCCTTGGGGCCATCTTGGAGAATATTTAACACATTGGTGAATATGTGTTGGCCAGTGGCCCAGCTTACTATGGCCTCTCCCATGATATTAATTAAGGAAGGTTACGCCATCGAAGATTCCAAAATTTGGCCATTCATTCGTTTCATAAGTTCTTCTTGAGTGTCAGCTATATGCCAGTTTCTTTGTGCTTATCCTGGTTTGGAGTCATTGAGCTATATGGGTTTTGGCTATATGGGTTTATAGGTTTATCAAATTTGGAAAATGTTTTGCCATTATTTATTCAGATATTTTTTTCTGACCCTCCTTCTTTCCTCACCCGTGACTTCAATTACATATATGTAGACTGCTTGATATTGTCCCTTAGGCTAGTGATGCTCAGTTTATTTTTATTCAATCTTTTTTCTCTCTGTCCTTCAATTTCTATAGATTCTATTGCTATATCTTCAAATTTAGTGATATTTTCTTCTGTATTATCTGTTTTGTGTTTAATTTATCCAGAGAATTTTTATTTCATATATTTTTCATTTCTGGAAGTTCTTTTTGTCTCTTCTGTCTGCTGTTTCTTTAATATATATTTTAAAAACACTTGAACATAACAATAGCTTTTAATTTCCTTGTTTGCTAATTTTATCATTTAGCCATTTGGCTATTTTTTTTTTTTCTTTTTTTGAGACAAGATCTTGCTCTGTCATCCAGTCTGGTATACAGTGGCATGATTGTATCTCATTGCAGCCTCAAACTGCTGGGCTCAAGTGATTCCCCTGCCTTAGCCTCCCGAGTAGCCAGGACTATAGGCATATACCACCACACCGAGCTAAGTTTTAAATTCTTTGTAGAGATAAAGTCTTGCTGTGTTGCCCAGGCTGGTCTTGAACTCCTAGCTTCAAGTGATCCTCCTGTCTTGGCCTCCCAAAGTGCTGGGATTACAGGCATGAGCCACTGTGCCTAGCCAGCTGTCTTTTTATTGATTAATTTTTCTTCTGGTTATGTTTTACATTATTCTACCTTTTTACATTTCTGGTATTTAAGAAAATTGAACTGTGGACATTATTAATTGTTTTCCTATTGTGCATTTGGATTTTATTTTCCTTTAGAAAGTGTTCATTTGTGTCTAGTGGACAGTTGTTTGAGATTTGTGGAGTTCTTTTATGGAGCAGCTTCTTTTGGGTACTCTGCCCTGCCACCTTCAACTGCCTAAGTGTTCCTAATTCTAACCTCTGACCCTCCAACTCAGCAAGACCTCTGTGCTTTGCTTTGGATTTCCCTCTGTGCTTTATGGCCTCGAATATTTCTAGAAGGCAAAAAGTCCTAAAGGCAGAAAGCCAGGGCAATCACAGGACTCACTTCATTTGTATCCTTTCCCTCAGGCATCACACTTTTGTGCTGCCTATTGTTCAATTTCTAAAAACAATTGTTTTATATACTTTGTTCAGTTTTCTGGTAGTTGTGGCAAAGCATAAATGTGGTCTCTGTTACTCCATCATGACCTAAAGTGGAAGCCATCACCGGTTTTAATGTAGTTTACAATACTTTTGAGGCTGTAGTAAATAACGTATCAGTATACCAGGCCAGGCATGATAGCCCACGCTTGTAATCTCAGTGCTTTAGGAGGCCAGAGTGGGAAGATCGCTTGGGACCAGGAGTTTAAGACCAGCCTAGGCAAGGTAGTGAGACCCTATGTCTACAAAAAATTAAAAAAAAAATTAGTAAGGCATGGTGGCATGTGCCTATAGTCCTAGCTACTCAGGAGGGTGAGGCGGGAGGATCGCTTGAGCCCAGGAGTTGGAAACTTCAGTGAGCTATGATCGTGCCACTGCACTCCAGTCTGGGTGACAGAGTGATAACCCTGTCTCTTTAAAAAAAAAATATATATATATATAAAATAAATATTTTTTAAAAGATTTTTTTTGTTTGTTTTTTTGAGACAGGGTCTCTCTCTGTCTCCAGGGTAGAGTGCAGGGGCGTCATCATAGCTCATTGCAACCTCGAACTCCTAGGCTCCAGCAATCTTCTTGCCTTAGCCTCCCAAGTAGTTGGGACTACAGGCACATGCCACCATGCCTTGCTAATTTTTCTGTTTTTCTGTAAAAATGGGGTCTCACTCTTGCTCAAGCTTAAAGATTCATTTTGAGGTAAAGCCTGTGAAGATAGTTTGATCTTCTTGTCTTTTAACTAGTCTCTCTTGTTTTATGATAGTGGAACCAGGAGTGGGTTGATTCAGTACAGCATATAGAGTAAAGACTGGATCTGGAAAGATTCAATCCCACTTGGCTACTGACTTGTGTGTATCTTTAGACATATTTACACTATTCAAATATTCATTTATTCCTCTGTAAAATGAAGGAAGCATATTAGACTTACCTAATATCTGAAGTCTTAGTTGTGAAATGCTGTGATTCTATATTATATATATAAATGTTACTGAATGTTGAATGCCAAGCTCTGAAACCAGTTAAGCATTATTTAAAAATGAAGAGTCTGGGTTCTGGCTCTCACAAAATTTGTTCCTAATTTGAACTAGTTAAATAATAAATCAAAAATGATAACAATATTAAAGTATTATACTATTTAATAGTACAGAGGGCATTTATTCATAAATATTGCACACCCTAACAGTGTTTTTTGCAAATAGATGGTGAAATGCTATTATGATATCTGTGGGTTTGCATAGGATCTCATTTAGAAACAGCCTCCTGCAGGGAGAAGCACAACTGAATATATAGATATTAAATTCTTAATCCCCATTAAAAATTCTCACCCAAGTCCTTTAAAATATTAACTATTTTTGATTATGTAAAACATGTACATAGTTCCAAATATGAAAGGTAGTAAAGGGAATTCAGCAAAATGTTTATCTTCTTACCACCCCACCCCAATCTTCAGCAATCTAGTGTCTCTGCAGAACTCCTTCCCAGAAGCAACACTCATTACCAGTTTCTTATTTGTACTACCACATATAGTCTATGCATATAAAGATATACCTATAAATATTAAAATCATATATGTATACAACTACATATATACCGAGTAGCATATTATATGTGCTATTCTATCCTGTGTCCTTTTTTCTTTTTTTTTATTTCAGAAGATTTAGGGGGTGCAAGTGTTTTTTGTTACATGGATAAATTGTATAATGCTGAAGTCAGAGCTTGTAAATTGTACCTGATAGGTAGATTTTTATTCCTCACCCCCTCCCAACTCCCCTTCTTAGTTTTCAGTGTCCATTACACTGCTTTATGACTGTATATATCCCTCATATAGCTACAACTTATAAGTGAAAACATGTGGTATTTGTGTTTCCATTCCTGAGATACTTCACTTAGGATAATGGTCTCCAGTTCAATCCAAGTTGCTGCAAAAGACATTATTTCATTCTTTTTTATGGCCGAGTAGTACTCCATGGTATATGTATATACCACATTTTCTTTATCCACTCATCAGTTGATGGACATTTAGATTGATTCCATATTTTTGCAATTATGAATTGTGCTGTGGTAAATATTTGAGTATAGGTGTCTTTTTTATAAAATGATTTCTTTTCCTTGGAGTAGATACTCAGTAGTGGAATTGCTGGATCAGATGGTCGGTCTACTTTTAGTTATCTGAGGGATCTACATATTGTTTTCCATAGAGGTTGTACTAATTTACATTCCCACCAACTGTGTATAAGTATTCCCTTTTCACCGCATTTGCACCAACATCTATTTTCTGACTTTTTAATAATGGCCATTCTGACAGGACTAAGGTGATATCTCACTGTGGTTTTAATTTGCATTTCTCTGATGATTAATGATATTGAACATTTTTTCATATGTTAGCCATTTGTCTATCTTCTTTTGAAAAAAATCTGTTCATGTCTTTTGCCCACTTTTTAATGGGGTTGTTTTTTCTTGCTGATTTGTTTGAGTTCTGGATATTAGCCCTTTGTTGCACATATAGTTTGCAAATATATTCTCCCACTCTGTAGGTTGTCTATTTCCTTTGTTGATTATTTCCTTTGCTGTGCAGAAACTTTTTAGTTTAATTAAGTCCCATTTATTTGTTTTTGTTATAGCTGTATTTGCTTTTGGGGTCTTAGTCATAAATTCTTTGCCTAGGCCAATGTCCAGAAGAGTTTTTCATATGTTTTCTTCTGGAATTTTTATGATTTCAGGTCTTACATTTACATCTTTAACCTATCTTTTGTTAATTTTTGTATATGGTGAGAGATAGGGATCCAGTTTCATTTTTTTACATGTGCCTATCCGGTTTTCCCGGCACCATTTATTGAATAGAGAGTCCTTTCCCCAGTGTATGTTTTCATTTTTTCTTTCTATATCTTAATTTTTTCCATATCTGTTTGTAGAGAACTACCTTAATTTATCAGCTGCTTGATATGGAACAAGTGAATGTATCATAATTTAACAGACTTTCATTAATGGATTGTTTCCAAGCTTTTGCTGTTACCTTCAATAGTATAATTAATATATTTCCTTGCAATTTTTATGTTTATCTTATATTGTTATTTGTGTTTTGACTTTGTTTATGCTGTTTTATAACTATGCATAAAATTTTGATTTTTATATATTTTGATCTATCAATCTTTTTTTTTTTTTTTTT
>VBSM01003230.1:2739118-2753385 GCA_008086735.1 Cheirogaleus medius | reverse complement strand
CGGCCTCCCAGAGTGCTAGGATTACAGGCGTGAGCCACCATGCCCAGCCTATATTTAAGTTTTTGATCAATTTGGAATTTATTTTGGTGTAAGAAGATCTATCTTCATTTTTTTCCAAGATGGCTATCCATCCATCTTTAACCCATTGATAAACAGTTTCATTTTTATCATATTCTAAATTCTCATGTCATCTTTATACTTTCTCTTTTTCATTGACATGTCTAATTTTACATCATAACCATGCTCATAATTATCCTACTTTATTGTACTTGTATTATAATACACTAAATAATATAATTAAACATAATGTAGTTATAATATGTAACTATAATATCTGAGGTGGGATAGTACTCTTTATCACATTTTCATTTTCTTTTTATTGGGGAGAAGGAGGGAGGGCAAATGGTTGGTACTTCTTTTTTCTAATACTTTGTCAGTTTTACTCACATTTTTTTTTTGGTTCACTTTAAAATCAAGTTGCCTGATTAAAAAGTTCTATGTTATTTTGTTGAGATTGTATTGCATTTATAAAACAATAAAGTATAAGTCAAAGAAACTGATACATTTTTGGCATTGAGTCTTTCTGTCCAAGATATGAGAGACTATTACATTTATTCAGTGCTTCTCAGTAGTTTTAAAAGATTATGTAAATCTTGCTCTTCTCTTGAGGAGTTTATTCTTAGGTCATTTATCTTTTTTTGTGGCTCCTACAAATGGAGTAATTTCCTCTGTTATGTCTTCTAAATTGTTGTGACATATATGTTTGAAGGTCATTTGTTTTTATTTTAATTTTATTGGCTTTTAAAAAATAGTTTTCTAGTTAGTTTCTTTGTATAGTCTAAGAATTCAGTCTTACTATTTGACAATACAATTTTACTTCTTCCTTCCCAGTTTTTATGCTTTTATTCTCTTATCTAATTGCATAACTGTCACTTTTAGAACAATGCTAAATTATCATGGAAATGGTGGATATGTTCTTGACTTTTTCCTAACTTTGGTAGGAATACTTCTAGAATTTTCTCATTAGACATAAGGCTGGTTTTTTGATTGAGAGCTATACAATATATTTATGTCTGTTTTATTATGTTAAAGAAGTAGCTATGTTCTTTTAATTTATTAAGAGCCTTTTAAAAAATGTATAACTCCAACCTTTTGTGTTGCTTACTTGTTCTTTGTATTACTATTTATGTATCTCCTTGCTTACTTATGTATTTCAGTTTCATCCCTACAGATACCTTAGACATTTATTCAAATTATTTCCTCTAAAGTAGTTTGAAATGAAATAGAAAATCAAAGCACAAAGGGTATAACAGAAATTGGAAAGCAAATAAAATTTGTTTCCACTGGAAATAGGTTTACGGGTTTACAAAATCACCAGGTTAGTGAAAATCAAAGTGTTTCTAAATCATGTTAAAATCTTTCAGAATTATAACATGTGAGCTTACATATTCCATTTTAAATCCTACATTGGCTTTTTAAGCTAACTTCTTTGGAATTTTAAAAAAGCTATTCAAGGGATTATTATATGTAACCTTCATGATCTACTGAGAAGTAATACAGAACCACTTCCAGTAAAAGATAAGAACTTTGCAATAGTATGGTTCCATTTACCACCCCTCATCTTTTGTGATATTGTTGCCATACATTTTGCATCATATATTATAAGCTCCACAATATAATGCTTTAATTTTTGCTTTAAACAGTCATATGTCCTTTACAAAATTAAAAGAAGAAAACACATGTATTTTTTATATTTATATACAAATTTTCCATTTCGTGTGTTCTTCATTCTTTCCCATTGCTGTGGTTTGAATTTGTCCCCCACATTTCTTGTGTTGGAAACTTATTCCTCAAATTCATATGTTGATTGGAGGTGAGGCCTTTGGGAGGTAATTAGGATTAGATACATTCATCAGGGTGGGGCCTCTGTGATGGGACTGGTAACTTTATAAGAATAGGAAGAGAGACCTGAGCTGTTACCTACACTTGCTCTGTCTTGCCATGTAATGCCTCCTGCCATGTCATGATGCAGCAGGAAGGCCCTCCTAGATGCTAGTGCCATGTTCTTGGACTTCTCAGCCTCTGGAACCATAAGCTAAATAAAACTCTATTCTTTATAAATTGCCCCATCTATGATATTCAGTTATAGCAACAGAAAATGGACTTAGGTCCACAGATGTGAGTTTTCACCTGATATCAGTTCCCTTCAGCTTGATAAATCCTCTCAGGTTTTTTTTTTCCCCCTGCAAATATCTTTATTTTGTCTTAATTTTTGAAGAATGTTTTTACTGGATATAGAATTCTGGGTGGGGGGCCAGGCGTGGTGGTTCATGCCTGTAATCCTTGAGGTGGGAGGATTGCTGCAGGCCAGGAGTTTGAGACCAGCCTGGGCAACATAATAAGACCCCATCTCTACAAAAAATAGAAAAATTAGTTGGGCGTGGTGGTGCATACCTGTAGTCCCAGCTGTTCGGGAGGCTGAAGCAGGAAAATTGCTTGAGTTCAGGAGTTTGAAGTTGCAGTGAGCTATGATGACACTACTGCACATTTGAAAGAACTTTCTAGGGTACCCTGAAGCTTATGGAGAGTACCCAAGAAATGACAAAGGAAGGGGTGCCCCTTCCCAAGGTTAGAAATCTTGTTGGAGAAGGTATAGTTGTAGCCTATTGGATGGCAGAGAAGTTTCTGGTTTGTCTAGGCCAGAACTAGTCTGCAGTTTCTAGGCAAGCATGAAGCAACTCTCCAGGGCACAGGCAAGCCTTAGCTTGTAACAAGTCACATGAGAGTGCAGAGGAGGGTGGCGCATTAATGCATGTAGGAGGCCTAGAGTATACCAGTATCCATGTTGGCTGTGGCATCAGGAAGTTTGCAGGAGACAAACCTCTGGGGAAATGAGTGAGCAGAGGGTTTGGGGTACCAGTGTGGGCAGGGGTCCTGGAACATGCAGTATTTGTGTTGAGTAGGCCACAGGAAGGTGATCACCAGGTTGAGGTGGCGTTGTAAATTTGCTGAGGGATTGTATGTTCTCAGCACTTGGCTGGAGCAGAGTGCCACCAGGTGTCCTCATATCCACACCACTGCTCCCCTGTGCAATAGCCAGAAAAGAATCAGGAGAGAGCGTCTTCCTCTTGCAGTGATCCTCCAGTGCCCTCTACTGAGAAAGCTCAATACCGTGTTCATTGTAAAGGGGATTGCAGAGCAGGTATTAAAGGGTGAGTTTGGATGTAAAAGGCAATAAATCAATAACATAAATAACATATACATCCATCCTCTAACTCTTCAGGCATGTAAGACTGTGGCGTTATGCTTGGGTTCTAGCTGCCCTGCACTGTGTGGACTTGGGAGTATTCTCAGACAAATAGCCATATACATGCAGTTCTTACCCACCGCAGTTCTCTTCTTTCAGCGGTTGACCCCTTTCCATTTTCTGTGAATTTGGTTGTTGTTTGCCTCCAAATAGTTATTTTTTATACTTTGTTCAGAGTTTACAATGTTTATCTTTGGGAGTATCCATATAAGCTACTTTGCCATTATTAGAAGTAGAACCTGCCTTTTTATTATGGAAAAAGAAATTTAAAGCTGAGAAAGATATTGTTAGAATAATTATATCTAATATATGTTGAACATTTACCATATATCAAATGAGGTATCTTATTTCAACCTTAATACTAGGTAGTTATTGTCTTCAGTAGTTTTATAGGCGAGGATACTGAAGTTCAGAGAGGTCTTTATTTTACTAAGATCATATGGCAGAACTGTATTTGATTTCAAATGTGTCTCAATCTACATCTCATGTCCCATACTTTCAGATACGACAGTAAGCACAACTTTGTTCACAGTGTTAGTATCAGAAGTAAAAAAAAAAGTTCTGTAATTAATGTTTTGACTTGTTCGTTAGAATTCTCGTTCCTTAAGTGCTGAAATAGTATGCCACTTCATTTTTGTGATGAATTCATATGGTACATAGAACATAGTAGATACCCAGTAGGTGTTTAAATTGTATTTATTTTAATCTAAAAAGCCATACAAATATTTATAATATAAGGATTGTATTATGGAGTTATTAAATAAAAGTGCTTTTAGGTTTTTAATAGGTCAGTTAATTCTTCTTAAATACGTATTTTGTTTTCAGATTTATTTTCATGTTACCATAGACTTTAATTAATATTCAGGATATAAGAATGAATTCCTTGTTATATTTGTGGTACTTTCACAGATTCCATCTTGTATTTATGTCTTCTTTGTTGGAAACCTCATGGAGTATAAATAATCATGCTATTTAAACAAACTTATTTATAAAAGAAAAACGCAGGTCTGTTGTCTTAAGTTTAAATATTTTTCCTTTCCCTAGAGTGATCATAATTTTAATCATCTAGTTTAAAAAGATGTGAATGTATTTCTGCCTGAAAGATTTGTAGTAGGGGATAACTAATGAACACAAAACTCTGGATTAAAAGAATTTTTAAATAACAGCATATTTTATATTTTTAATTTTTTAAAAATTTGCGTTTCTTTTTTTTCTTTTTCTTTTTGAGACAGAGTCTTACTCTGTTGCCTGGGCTAGAGTGCCATGGTGTCAGCCTAGCTCACAGCAACCTCAAACTCCTGGGCTCAAGCAATCCTTCTGCCTCAGCCTCCCGATTAGCTAGGACTACAGGCATGCGCCACCATGCCTGGCTAATTTTTTTTTCTATATATTTTTAGTTGGCCAATTAATTTTTTTCTATTTTTAGTAGAGACGGGGTCTCGCTCTTGCTCAGGCTGGTTTCGAACTCCTGACCTTGTGCAATCCGCCCGCCTCGGCCTCCCAGAGTGCTAGGATTACAGGCGTGAGCCACTGCACCCGGCCTCTTTTTTATTTTTAATTATTATGGGTACATGATAGTTGTATATATTTATAGGGTGCACATGATGTTTTGATACTGGCATACAATGTTAATTAATCAAATCAGGGTAATTGGGGTATCGTCACCTCAGGCATTTATCATTTCTTTGTGTTATGAATATTCCAGTTCTTCTCTTTTAGTTATTTTAAACTATACCCTAACTTACTGTTGATTATAGTCACTTTGTTGTACTATCAAATATTGTTCATTCTACCTACCTAACTATATTTTTATATCCATCCCCGCTCTATACTCCTCTCCCCACTTCCCTTCCCAGCCTCTGGTAAACATCTGTCTCTGTCTCAAGGAGATCAATTGTTTTTAATATTTAGCTCTCACATGAGTGAGAACATGTAAGATTTGTCTTTTTGTGCTAGGCTTAGCTTATTTCACTTAACATAATGTTCTCCAATTCCATCCATGTTGTTGCAAATGGAAGGATTTCATTTTTGGTGGCTATATAATATTCCATTGTGCGTGTATACCACAGTTTCTTTATCCATTCATCCATTGATGGACACTTAGGTTGATTCCAAATCTTGGTTATTGTGAATAGTGCTGCAATACACATGAGAGTGCAGATATCTTTTTGATATATAGATTTCCCCTCCTTTGGATACATATCCAGCAGTGGGATTGCTGTATCATATGATAGTTCTATTTTCAGCTTTTTAAGGAACATCCATACTGTTCTCCATAGTGGTTGCACTAACTTACCTTTCCACCTACAGTGTACAAGGGTTATCCTTTCTCCCCATCCTCACCAACATTCCTTATTGCCTGTCTTTTTGATAAAAGCCATTTTAACTGGGATAAGATGATAATCTCATTGTAGTTTTGATTGGCATTTCTCTGATGACTAATGATGTTGAGCATTTTTTCATATACCTGTTGGCCATTTGTATGTCTTCTTTTGAGAAATGCCTATTCAGATCCTTTGCCCATTTTTATTTTTATTTTTGTTTTTTTTTCCACTGTATCCTCACATGGTGGGAGAGGCAAACAAACTCCCTGGGATTTCTTTTATAAGAGCACTAATCTCATTCACTAGGGCTCGGCCCTCATAACCTAACTGATACTGAAAATTTGGCCATTTGTACACAAGGCCAAATCAGAAGAACAAGGACAAGTCTTTTGAGGATAAGGAAAGAGATTTAATACCTTTGCCGGCAAAGAGAGGAAAAATGGTAGACTTTCCCATCTCAAAATCCACTTTGTCCATTTTTAAATCAGATTATTTGATTTTTTCCCTATTGAGTTGTTGGAGCTCCTTCTATATTCTAATTATTAATCCCTTGTCAGACAGGTAGTTTGCAAATATTTTCTCCTATTCCGTGGATTGTTTTTTCCCTTTGTTGATTGTTTCCCTTGCTGTGCAGAAGCTTTTTAGGTTGATATGATCCCATTTGTCCAATTTTGCTTTGTTTGCCTGTGCTTTGAGGGTATTACTTAAGAAGTCCTTGTCTAGACCAACATGCTAAAGCAGGGTTGGGGAACCTTTTCATGTTGGAAGGCTGCATTAATTTAGCTGTAGTAAAAATAAGGCTGCATTTAAGAAACTTCAATTAGATATACTTAAAAAGTACATTATTTTGTAAAAATCTAACTACTATGTACTTAATAATTTCAAAAAGTCAACACTATTTGTTAATTTTAAAGTTAACCTTTTAATGACTTTGTTGTGTCTGCTTTTTGTTGGAAAGCTTTTGAATATGTGGTTGCAGCATAGAGGTCCGCAGTTTCAGTTGATCTTCTAGATGGGTATCAGTCATTTCTGACCTTAAGGGCATCTTGATTTGGGTTAGGTAGGAGAATGTAGATTCACAGCAATAAGTAGTTGAAAAGCAGAAAGCATGTTTCAGGCATGTTGTCGAAGGCATGTGTATTCTACTGGATTTTTCCATGTTTCAATTGGATCTGTCTTAGCATCAAACAATGACTTTAAAATGTCATCTACTGAGAGCTCAATCAATTCCATCTGTAGTTCTTTAGGTGCCTTAGTGATATCAACTAGGTGAGGCTGAAATGCTAATTTGAGTGTGATGTCATGATTCTCAAAGTCAATGAACCTTTCCTTGTATTCTCCAATTGATAGTTGCAACAGTTGCATATTCTTCAGATGTTTCGCATGTATCATCCTTCTTATCAGTGACCTTTGCTAACTGGGGAAAATGTTCATATGAAATTTCCTTCTGAAGAATTGTTTTGAAAAAGATAGCTCTTTTCGAAATGCTTGGATTTTTTGCCACATGTCATATACATACTTAGTTTTACCTTGCAAAGAAATATTCAAGTTGTTTTGATTTGACATGATATCACACAGAAATGCTGCATTCCTATAGAAATCTTCTTTCAATAATTCACATTGCTGATTCTATTCTTCATAAAATTTAATTATCTGTTCTTGCAGAGACAAAATTTTGGCTAATACCTGTCCCTGTGATAGCCAACACACTTTAGAATGATCCTGCAAATCCACACTGAATACCTCATGCTAAAGTTTAACTTTAGCATGTTATGAAACTGATGATGTCATTATGTATTTGCTTGAATAAAGTTAACAATACTTATAACTTGTTGCAAAGTGTCACTTAAAATGGTAGCTTTAGCACAGAGATTTTGCCGTTGCAAGATACAGTGAAAAGAAATAAGAACATCTGGATGTCTTAATACTTTTTTTAATCTGTGCAATAAACCCTTCATGTTTTCCTGTCATGGAAGGTACACTGTCTGTACATTCACGCACTAAATTTACCAAATTCAGTCCAACTTCACAACATTTATCTTGAAAGTTGTTGAAGATATCTGTTCCCTGTGTTCTGTTCTCAAGAGTGCCCGAAGCAAGTAACTTTCTGTAGCAAAGAAAATCTTATGGTATGACCTGAATGAAGTATAAAACCTGTGCCGAGTCTATAATATCAGTTGATTCATCCAAAGCGATTGAATAATATATATTTTCCTTTCGAAGTATTGCATGAAGTTCTGTCAAGTTGAAGGCTAATTCATGCTGCCAATTATGGTTCCCTTTCAAAGAGGCAGTTGTTTGTACTTGAAATGTTATCAGGGTCTAAGCCTCCTACAACTTTGACAGTGCTTTCTTTCACAATTTCTGCATCACTGGATGGCTTCCCCTTTTTCCCAAATACATAAGCTACTTTATGAATTGCTTCAGTGGCATTATTTCCAGTTCCTATTGCTGCTTGAAAGAATTGTCTTTGCTTTTGCTTTTCATCTTTTAATTTCTGCAATGCAACCTTTCACGCCCCTCCCTGTAATTTAAAATATTTGTGGTTCTTATGAGTGTTATAATGCTGATGAGCATTGAATTTCTTTAATGTTGATATTGCAGTATCACAAAACAAGCAAATCATCTTTAGCAGAAGCAAGGTAATATTGCAGTTCCCAATCCTCATTAAAAAATCTGTTTTCTTCCTTTAGTGTTCTCTTGGTTTTCTTTGACATGATGGGCTGTTAAACAGACAGAATTAAAAAGTACTGTCTAACTGTGCAACTATTTGCAAATTCCACTTTACACAGAAACACAGTGCACCCTTGTCAAAAGCTGATAATAGACTGGCGTACTGGACCCCCTTAAACTCTCACCTACCAGGCTTGTGCGGTAGTGGTGCCAGACGGGGGAAGTTAGAACTATATCTTGAACAAAGCAGCCATCAATTTAGCCCTTCGGACTTACTAATGTTCTAATTGTGCCAATCTAGGATGATTATTTGGTTGAAATTTATTTTATTCTTTGGTATTTTAAATATGTTCATTTTAAAAATAAAATAAATATAAACAAAAATGTATTAATAAAAATATAAAAGGATTTGTTCAGTAAAATTTGAATTCAGTCAAAAGGCTGCACTTAAGGACCTAGAAGGCCGCATGTAGCCTTAAGGCTACAGGTTCCCCACTCCTGTCCTAAAGCATTTCCCCAGTGTTTTGTTTTAGTAGTTTCATAGTTTCAGGTCTTAGATTTAAGTGTTTAATCCATTTTGATTTGATTTTTGTATATGGCAAGAGAAAAAGATCTAGTTTCATACTTCTGCATGTGGATATCCCATGTAGCATCCTTTCCCCAGCATCCTTTATTGAAGAGACTGTCCTTTCCCCACTGTATGTTCTTGGCACCTTTGTTGGAGATAAGTTCATTATAAATGTGCGGATCTATTTCTGGGTACTCTAGTTCGTTGCATTGGTCTATGTGTCTGTTTTTATAATAACAGCACAGTTTAGTTATAGATCATTTAAAAGATATGGTGAACATAAAGAAAAATCACAATTTAACCCCCCAGCAATAAGCCTAGTGAACATTTTTTTCCATCTACTATGTTCTAAACAGTTTTTTGTAGGTACAGAAATTTTTGAAAATATAATTTGGAATAATACTGTTTCAATATATATGGAGATAGCATAATTCTATTATGACTTATTTATCTCCTTTTCCATTAGGGGATATGATGATTGCTTCTGATTTTCAATGTTAAAATAATACTTGCATGAATCTTTGCCTATGATTGCTTCTTAGTATAAATTTTCAGAATTGGAATTACATGGTTAAAGAGTGTAATGATTTTTATGGCCAATGATGTGTAATTCAAAATTGCCTCCAAAAATATATATATGAATGTATATTTTCATCAGCAACATATGAGAGTACTTATTTCACCATGCATTTGCCAAGGCTGGAATTCATTTTTTTTTCTGAGACAGGGTCTCACTTTGTCGCCTGGAATAGAGTGTAGTGTGGTGTTGTCATAGCTCACTGCAACCTCAAGCTCCTGAGCTCAAGTGATCCTCCTGCCTCAGCTTCCCGAATAGCTGGGGCTACAGGTGCGCGCCACCATATCTAGCTAATTTTTTCTGTTCTTTGTAGAGATACGGTTTCACTATGTTGCCCAGGCTGGTCTCGAATTCCTGGGCTTAAGTTATCCTCCCACGTCAGCCTTCCAAAGTGCTAGGATTACAAGTGTGAGCGACTGCCTGGCCTAGAATTTATAATTTCTAAGAAACTTCATGTTTTTATGAAGCTAAGAGTAGTTTCTTTGTCAGTTTGTATTTCTTTGATTTGTAGGGAGGGTGACATTTTGCATATATTTATTGGATGCCATTAATTTTGGGGAGGTATTATCTATTCATGTTTATTCATCACCTCTCAAAAAATGACTTTTTAAAATTTCAAACAGACTCTATTAAAAATAGTTTTTAATTGATGAACTTTGATAAAATTGTGAATTATTCAGAATTTGCCTTTTCACTCTTCCTCCTCCAAATTTTCCTACTAAGTACTACTTTGCCTTCATGTAAGTTTTAAGGAGGCAGAGGAAAAGGGAGGGGAAGGAGGAAAAGGAAGAAAAATATGAGATTATCAATGTGAAGCTCTTAGTACTGTGCTTGGCATTTATTAAGCACTTTATAAAAAGTATTATTATTGACACTACTATTATTGTTATTACCATTAAAATGTACTTGTTTTCTATTGGATTTCTGTAGGACCCTACTTTTTAAGATTTTGGCTATTTGGGTTCTAGAGTCAGGCAGATCTGGCTTTAATTTACTCCTTTACTACTTAAAAGTATAACTTTGAACAAATTTCAAATTTGCTCTCTCTCTGAGCCTCAGTTTCTACCTTTCTAAAATGGAAATAATATTTATCTCATGGGTTTCTTGTCAGGGTTAAATGTGAAAATGAATGTGCTATTTATCAGTGCTAGTAAACAATCAATTGATGTTTATGTTTTAAAGGATATTATTGATTTAATGGGTTAAATCTCACCAATTGTGATTTTTTTATTGATAGCATCTTTCTGAAAATCATGATTAAATTAAGTTACTTCAGTGGTGGGGATTTTAGACAGTGTCTCAGGAGGTGGTGAAAGCTACTTGAGTAAGGAGCACATTTTGTTACTTCTTGATATTTGTCCTTTCAATGCATGGTGGAGAGGAAGAAGCCTATAGAAAGTTATTATATTTTTGAAAATGAAGAAGAGAATTCACTAATACAGAGAAAAATTTCATATGAAAGGTCAACTATTCTTAAGTGTGAAGCTTAATATTAAGGGGAGCTTAATAACTGCCACTACTGGGGTGCATTTTGAATGGTGAAAACATGATAAAAAATGACTTAATAGCTTGATAGGAGGGGTCAAAAAATTAGTAAATAATGCTATCATTGGCTTTTTCTCTTCCTAAAGCAAATCCTTTAGGGAAGTGACTTGCTAATGAAGATGGAAAAGCTGATTTATCTTAATCTAGGTTCTGATATAATAGGTTATGATTAGTCTCCATAGTTCCCTGCCACATAGTATTGCAAGCTTAAAAGTTTTTGTTCATAGTGTTTTCCAAAAGTCATAGGGAGACTATTATATAAATAATATTTGGCTAGTTAATACTCTTCCTCCTGATGCTCAACAGACTTCAGACTTGGGTAAATTATAAATAACTGAAACAAATGAAAAAAGGCAGGGACAAGATCATCATTAGCTCATTACTTGTTAAATGATTATTAACATGGTCTTCATGGTGATTTGTGTTTTGTGGCTTTCAGTTAAGGGCAACCTGTCCAATTCTTCTTGATTTTGTTTGGCTTAAAAACTTGCATTTTTTTATTTTGTCTTGTTCCTTAAATAAAAAGCATTGTTGTTTTTTACTTAGTTTATATAAATTGTTATGTAACTTAGGATAAATTCCTTAAGTGCTTCTCAGATTTTTCTACAAAAATATCCCTAAGAACAGAGTTTATTACTGCCTCTTGGGAAGTTTGGCCAGAGCTAGCTGTTGTGACTGGGAGAATTCTTTTCTAAACTTAGTAATTCATGTGAATTTTACATTTTGCTTACTCTATAGCATATTGGTATTTTTAAAAATTTTTTTTGTTTTGAGACACAATCTCACTCTGTTGCCCTGGCTAGAGTGCCATGGCATTAGCCTAGCTCACAGCAACCTCAAACTCCTGGGCTCAAGCAATCCTTCTGCCTCAGCCTCCTGAGTAGCTGGGACTACAGGCATGTGCCACCATGCCGGGCTAATTTTTTCTATATATTTTTAGTTGGTCAATTAATTTCTTTCTATTTTTAGTAGAGACGGGGTCTTGCTTTTGCTCAGGCTGGTTTTGAACTCCTGACCTTGAGTGATCCTCCCGCCTTTGCCTCCTGGAGTGCTAAGATTACAGGTGTGAGCCACCACGCCCAGCTGGTATTTGCTTTAGTAACATGATTCAGGTTACTTTTCAGTGAGTACAATTGATACTGCAGGAAGATGCATCATGTTCTTTACCGTGGTTTGGGTTTCTTTTCTATTGCTGCCTTTTTGCCAAGAGTTTCGCCTATCAGTTTGAGAATTACTGCCTTCGGGTATTGCTTTGCCTTTTGGATAAATCTCAGCTTAATTGGTGGGCTGGCTAGAAGGTTATAGAGGATCTTTTGCAAAGGCTTGATCCAGGACTTATCTCAGATCACAGTGAAGCCATTTAATAGTTACCCTTTTCTTGCCTCCTTTCTGAAAAGAATATGGTCATTTCAGCAAAAGGCTTGGTATTGAATCATAGTTATATTATTTTTGCTAACTGTGTGCCCTTAATCTTTCTAAGGGGCTGTGTCCTTGTTTACAAAATTGAAGTAATGATGCAGTTGTTTTATCAGGCTATTTTGAGGATAGATGAGACAACATATGTAAAAGGCTGAGAGCATAGAAGGCTCTCAGATACTGAGTTTCCCTCCTTATCCCCAATTCCCATGACTTCTCCCTGAAAGCCTGAGAGAGCAGAACTAGGGCAACTTCTGACTGGTTAAGGTGCCTCAGGGCTGGATCCCCATGACTGTCCAAGGTGAGTATTGGTGATCTTAGTCCAGCCTTGTTCCTATGATGGTGGTAGCTGATTCAGGCAGGTGGAGGTTTTCTTTTAAAATAGCTCACACATTTTTAAGCAGTGAAGACAGAAAGAAGCAGAAGTATAGGATATAAATTTTGGAGATAGCATTGAAGGACTTGCTAACAAAATGTGGTGTAAGGAAAAGAAAAGGCAAAGATGACTTTGATGTTTCTGTCTTTAGTATCTGACTAGGGAAGGAGAGGGAGGAAATCAAGAGTTCTGTTTAGGACACATTCAGTTTGAGATACCTCTAATGGACTCAAGGGAAGATATAAAATAGGCATATTTGAATCTGGAGCTCAGAGAAATCAAGGCTAGAAATAAAAATTAGGGATTATCAGCATATAAATGATATTTAAAGCCATGGCATAGGATGAGATCTCTATTTCTCATGTGTAGTTTAGGTAAAAGAAGAGGGCCTGTCCCTGAACCCTAAGGAGTTGCAACATTTAGAGAGTGAACAGAAGAGCCAACAGAGGAAACTAAGAGGAAGTTCAGTACAATAGGAGCATAACCAGAAGAGTGTAGCGTCATTGAAGCTAAGGAAGAAGACTGTTTCAATAAAGGGTGACAGTCATCTGTGTCAAAGGCAAATGAGAGGTTGAGTAAGACAATTTCAGAGAAGTGACTATCGCAGTTGGCAATATGGAAGTATTGTTGGCTTTGATAAATGGTTTCAGTGGAATGGTACTGCCAGACACTATATTCATGTGAGTGGAAGAGTGAAATGGGGAGGAAGTTTGAGAAACTTGAGGGTTAACCAATTTTGGGGTCGGGGACAGCATTTTTAGAGAAGTATACTTGGGAAGGGAAGCAGAGATATGGGATGACATTTATTTATTTATTTTTATTTTAAATGTATTTTTTAGAGATGGGTTCTCTGTATGTTGCCCTTGCTGGTGTAGAACTCCTTGTCTGAAGCGATCCTACTGCCTCAGCCTCCCAAAGTGCTGGGATTACAGGCCTGAGCCACTGTGCCTGGCCAATATTTAATATTTTATATTGTTTGATATTGTACCTGACTTATTCCAAACCTGTGAAAAGGAAGCGTTGAAGGGCACATTTTCTATAGCTAAACTTCAAGTTAAAAGTCAACTATATAGCATAGGACTTGAATTTCATTTTTAGCCTTTTTAGAACATGACAAACAATACCTTCTGCTAAAATTTTTTCTGTTCAAATTATTAAGATTCTTTTATTAACTAAGATATACTGATTTGTTATAATAAGCCTAACTGAATAATTAATTCCTCTAGATTCTTATATATTTTCTGTTTGCTTGTTGTATCAACCATGAAAAGAGGTTTTCTGCAATTATAGTGAATTCGTCTATTTTCCCCTTTTAGTTTTGTTAATCTTTGCATTATATATTTTGATATGTTAATGAATTGTATCATTCAGCTTTTGTTGTGTAACAAACAACTGCAGAAATCTCTTGTGGTTGGCCGGGCATGGTAGCTCACACCTGTAATCCTAGCACTCTAGGAGGCTGAGGCAGGAGGATCGTTTGA
>VBSM01003230.1:2717535-2739018 GCA_008086735.1 Cheirogaleus medius | reverse complement strand
AAAAAAAAAAAAAAGAAAGAAATCTCCGTGACATATACTATGTATAAGCATTTATTGTTTTGCTCATGGATCTGGTGTTGACCGAGGAGTTCTGCTTTAGGCTGAAGGTTCAGTTTGTTCTGCTTTTTGTGTCTTTGTTTTGCAGCCCCTGATGATGGGGCAAGACTATCTGGGACATTTCTCTTCTTATGGTATATCAGTGAGCATAATTTAAACTGTGCAAATACATTTAAGGTCTCTGTTCATGTCTTGCTTTCTTTCTTTTTTTTGCAAGCAAATACTTTTTAATGTTTTTAATGTTTTTTACAAATATACTGAAGAATCATGCAATGCTGCCAGCCTTGGACACAATCCTGGGCCACAAGTCTGCACACTCCTTTGCAATGGGTCCTGTAATGGCAGAACCTTTCATCTTGCCTTTATTATTTACTATGACCCCTGAATTATCTTCAAAATAAAGAAACACACCATCTTTTCTCCAGTATGACTTTCGTTGTCAAAGTACCACTGCTGGGTGTACCTTTTTTCTGAACTCTGGTTTGCCTTTCTTAACTGTGGCCATCACCATGTCACCCACACTAGCAGCGGGAAGTCTGTTCAGTCCGTTGATCCCCTTCACAGAGCTGATATACAGATTTTTGGCTCCTGTGTTGTCTGCACAGTTGATCTCAGCTCCTATCAGAAGACCCAGGGAAATCTGGAATTTCACACCGAGGACACCACATCCTTGCTTCTTCTGTGTTTTTAAGTGTATCTTCTATAAATCACATATTGGGTTTATTTCACTTTTTTTTCAATAAGAGCTTCATTGAGATATAATTCATATACCATAAAATGTACCCCTTTAAAGTATATAATTTAGTGGTTTTTAGTATATTCATAGGGTATTGCAGGTTTCACCACATTAATCATGGTACTATAAAAGGTCTTATTTACTAATTCTGCTTTCTGAGTCATCTGAGATTCTCTTGTTTTTTCTCATGGTTGTCTGTCATATAATTCTTTTTTGGTATACCTCAGAGAAAGGTAGACACTGTATATAAAAATTTTTGAGTCTACAGATAATGCTGTTTTCTAGAGAAGTTCACTCTTTCCTCTGCTAGGTAGGTAGAGTGGGAACTCATCACTTTAATCCAATTAAGGATTGAGTTAAGGGCTAGCGTGCAGAACTTTTGACCAAGAGGTCTATGTTCTCCAGGCCTGCTTGCCCTGATGAATTCTGAACTCTAATTCTTGTCTCCTCACCATTCTGAGACTGCTAAAAACTTTCTCCTGTTTTTCAGAGGCTTTATGCTCAGCCTCCTATCCTGCACAATTTGGCAAATGTCTTGAGGGGAAAGCTGGCTGTGTGTCAGGCTTTGTTCTCTACCTCTCTCCTCTCTGGGATCTTGGCCCCTTAAGTTTCTAATTTTGTCTTACTATCCCCAAGAGACAACCAAAGCTCTGCTTCTTTTTATGTTTTCCAGAAGCAATCTTATATCTGGGGGAAAGCCTGGATGGATTCTCAGCCTTTTGACCTCGTCCCAGAATTAGCAATGCCCCAAGAGAAAGAGGGGCAGCGGAGCATCTGCTCACTACTCTGTTTTCTCCTCTCTGGAATCTTGGCTTATCTAATCCTAGGTGCTTAATCAGCTCTCTCTGATGCCATTAAACAGATTGTTTTAAGGAATATATTATTTGAATTTTTAGTGGATATTTTAGTGAGTATTTTAATTTTTTTTAGAAGGCATCTTGCTCTGTTGCCCAGGCTGGAGTGCAGTGGCATGATCATAGCTCACTGTAACCTCTAACTCCTGGCTCTAGTGATCCTCCCTCTTCAGCCTCCCAAGAGGCTGGGACTATAGGGGTGTGCTACCACACCTGGCTAATTTTTAAATGTTTTGTAGAGATGGGGTTTTGCTGTGTTGCCCAGGCTGGTCTTGAACTCCTGGCCCCTAGAAATCCTCTTGCCTTGGCTTCCCAAAGCACTGGGATTACAAGCATGAGCCACTGTGCCCAGCCTTAATAGTAACTTTGAATGAGTTTGCATTTAATATGTTATGAAGTATCGAAGCAATGTTGGAGAAGTAAAGAGCTGAAAGTATTTTCACCCTACAGCCCTAACTAGAGTAGTTGGAATGTTGCTTTAGTAAGAATTCAGTAAGTATTATATATTTGAGAAATTTATATGACTTTGTAAAGTTTTTTTAATTGGAATGGATTGTGGGACTCTAGATTAACCTAGAGTTAACCCCAATTCTGGCTATTGGGAACAGAAATTCTTGAAGTCTGATGGCTGAGACATTCTGTAGCTTAAGAATTTACAAATTTTCTTACCATACAGATAGCGTTGCCACTGGCTTGTATACTATACCTAACTAAAAGTTTGCTGGTCATGATTCTGTCTTCCAAAGATCTACCTAGAGCTTCCTGTCTGCATTTCTTTTATTAGAGGAGAGGATGAATATTACTTTATTATTTTTTGTGGAGATTTTTATTTTTTTCTTTAGATTTCTAATTATGTTGGGTATGCCAAGTCTTTAATGATGCTCTACTTTGCCTATAGTTGGGCAAAAGCTGATTGGAATAAATTCTCAGCCACTTATTTACATTTGGTCATTTTAATATATAGGGCTTATCAAGTTTTGCCTTTGGAAAGACAATTATATCTCCTGGTTTTAGGGGTCTGTTGTCACTGGACAACAAATAGAATGACAGAATTTTAGAAGTGGAACATATTAAGGAGTCCAGTAAATACTGGGAGTAGGTAGTGGTTTTCTGAGTAGTCTGAATTGTATATATATTAACTGAATTGTTATCATATATATCTTTGATCTTAGCTAATAGATTTAGTCTTTACAGAGAAAAATGATTGAATTAAAAAAAGATTTATTCTTTACCTTTGGCTTTCAAAGAATGCTAGATTTCTGCTTTTATCCCATTTGCTTTCACATTATAGAAACTGTATGTATGGAGTACTACTCAGCCATAAAAAAGGATGAAGTAATGTCTTTTGCAACAATCTGGATGGAACTGGAGACCATTATCCTAAGTGAAGTATCTAAAGAATGGAAAAACAAACACCACATGTACTAGCTATTAAATGGGAACTAACTGATGCACACATGTGCACAGAGGGTAGTAAAACTCAGGGAAATCAAGCAGGGGGAGGAGGGAGGAAAGGAGGGGCAAAAACCTACCTAATGGGTACAATGAACACTATTTGGGTGATGGGCACATTCCTGTTACTCAAGCATTACAATAGCAATCCGTGTTACCAAAAACACTGTACCCCCTTAATATTTTGGAAAAAAAAAAGAGAAACTATAATTTTGGTCTCAGTTGCCTCTGCTATCTAACTAGTGCTTAGAGAACTTGAGCTTTATAACTTTATAGTAAGTCTCTTTCAATTTGGCCAGTTTGATACACAGGAAAGTTGGTGGACTTTAGAGTCAGAAACACTTGGTTTGAAAACCTAACACTGCCCCTTAGTAACTGCAATCCTGGGTAAGACAGTATTATGTCTGAGCCTCAAGTATAAAATAAGTTGTAATGAGTATTATTTACTCACTACACAATAATGAATTGTAGTGAGTATTATTATCCTTTATTAATTTATTTTTTAATTGGAAAATGAAAATTATATGTATTTATGGTGTACAATATAATGTTTTGATATATGTATACATTGTAGAATGGTGAAATCAAGCTGATTAATGTATCTGCTACTTCACATACTTATCATTTTTTGTGGTGGTGAGTATTATTGATAACACCTGAAAACCATTATATTATCTTGGCACATGGCACCTATTTTACAATTGGATCATTGATTTCTCAGAACCATTCTTGTGTTTTATATTTTTAGATAGATTTGATTTTTGAAATGCTTAAATCTTAAGAAGCATCATAGTGTCTATTAGACAATCTTATGTCTCAGAAAATTCATAGCATTACCATATTAGTTCACTATATATGTTAAAATATGGACAATAAAATCATCCCTTTTCCAAATCATAAATTCACTGAAATTTTCTTATAAATAGAAATATGTTACTATCTATTTTTATTAAAAAGATCTAATAAGTTTATTTTGTAATACTTGACTTATTTTGTAATTTATAAAATTTCAGACCCTACTGCATATACCATGCCTAGTGGCTGGCTGGTATCCCAGCCTCTTGTGAGAAGGGCAAAATGAAGAGATTCTGAGGCTTTTCAAAGAGAGTGCTCTACTCTATTGCATTGCCCAAAGATTAGATTTCTTGACATTTACTTTAAAATCCTGAACAGTTTGACTGGAGAGCTCTGCTATTTGCTAAACTACCTTAGTAAACAGCGTTATGTGAAACAAGACCCCACCCGAAACGTTTCAGCAATATCTTTTTATTTTAGTTTTCCTATCCTTAACGGGTGGTTTTGTATTATAGACCATTGGAAAAAAATAATTTGTGTATAGTGTTGCTTTTCCCTCCAGTTTTTCATTGGTTTAAAAAATAATTAAGGCGGACCCTTAATACCTCTTTGAAAATAATTATCAAGATTTTTAACTATCTTAAAGGATCATAAAATCTACTATATAGTAATTTTAAAATCTTTTAAGTAAGATGTTTAAATTAGAAAAATCAGAGCATTACTAAAAGCTTTTCTTTGATAGAAAAACTGCTTTGATTTTTATTTCATAATCATTAATTAAAACTATCAGTTACATGGATTATGATTTACAGCTTACATAGTAATTTTCATCTGTCTTCATAATAAAAATTCACTCTGTAATCTCTTCCATAAAAAGACAGTAAACAGCACCTGCCAGAGCACTTTAGCAACAAGAGCCATCAAGTAATGTATTCACTTCACCATTCAAAACAACAGTGAAAGAGTTAATAATAGCTGAATACATTACAAGAGTACAAGAGTTTTTATTTATTAGGGGATAGGGAGGGTATGGTATATATGGGATGAAACATTAATAACCTCTCTATTCTGCAGGACTGACCTATTGCTTTGGAACTACTCTCTTAGCCCCACAGAGACTGTGAAACTGTGTTTTGGTGGTCTATAGGAGAGGTTCAACTTGGCAAATGTAGTGGTGAATGATGTCATTGAATGCATACCATATGTATGGAGAGTCAGTGAATGCTGTTCTCACTGCCGTGCACAGGCATATGTAAGTGTTGGAATGGAAAAATCATTTTTATGAAAATATAGAAAAGTAAAATAAGAATGTTCTGTCCTGAGCCTGATCAGATCACCA
Organism: Cheirogaleus medius; assembly: GCA_008086735.1. Taxonomy (NCBI): domain Eukaryota; kingdom Metazoa; phylum Chordata; class Mammalia; order Primates; family Cheirogaleidae; genus Cheirogaleus; species Cheirogaleus medius. The sequence goes on along the minus strand of VBSM01003230.1, from coordinate 2,733,785 downwards.
GTAGCTGCCAAGTATGAACACTCCCTGTAAGGTTTTCTCTTCTTAATTCTCCAGCTTCCGGCCTTTTTTTGGCTCTCAAAAGTAGTTCATTCGGAAGGCCTTATTCAGCATGTTCTTTCTATTGATATGATATGAACACCAAATGAAAGTTCCATTTTCTCCATTAAAGTAAAGCTGGGAGAGTATTTTAGTGTGCATGGTTTGCGACAGATGGAAATGATTAACTGATTTAGCTAACTTGCCAAATTGTTCTCTTTTTCCCACTAGAGCGGGATTCTATCAGGGAGATTCATAGTGCTAATCATTGTTCCACTTATTAATATATCAGAAAGAGTATAATTGTTGTGTTTTAATTCTTATTACTATTATTTAAGACATTATGCTCTAATGTTACATTAATGTCAAATAAATAAAGCAATTGATTCCTATTAGGGAGTTACAGCCTGTAAGAGTAGAAGAATACATGAAGATGTGAAAATGTGAAATACCCAGTTATTTAACTCTTAAATTTTATTAGCAAATCACAGTGTCCTTAATAAAAATACAATGTCATTTTTCTTAAGCTTGAATAGATGCCATATTGAAATCTAAACTGTTTTGTATTTTATACAAAGACCACCTCATATAACAGTATGATTTTAAAGTAATGTTTATAAAAATAAAAGCAATATTAATCCATTGTAGGACATTAGAACATATAATAAATATAAATAATAAAATATATTATTAAAACAGAATTGTATTAACATTTTCATATTTTTCCTTCTAGATTTTTTTCTGTGTATATGTATATACATGAATACATATGTGTGTATTAGATATGTGTATATTTTTATTTTTAAAATTTTTTTGTATGTATGTTTTTATTTTTACAAAATTTAGAAATCCTCTGAAATTAACAATTCCCGACCATTTTTACTTAATAATATATCTTGAGATTTTTATCATTAAAATGTTTTTAGATGTCTCATATTTAATGAGGAAGGAGTTTTTGTTTTATTGAGGAAATGCTACCTTTATGGAATAGTAAAAGTCAATATGTGCCTTCCATTTCAGTCTTAATATTTCAACCAAGAAAGCAGTGGGTAGAATTAAATAGTGAGGTGGCTGAAGCTACCACTATGACATATTAACTCTCACCTTGGCTCTTTTAATTCGGTGTTGGGGCATGACTCCTATAGGTATAAAGTAAGAGCTAATATCTTCCTGAGTTTGCATTAGAAATTCAAAGTGTGGGCTAGTTAATAATCACTATTTTGTTGTCCCAACTATGAGTATTGAAGAAAAAATTTCTAGGTGAAAATATCCAAAAGAAAACTTTTTATAGTTTTAAACTTTTAAAACCTTTCTCAGTTTAAAGAATATTTATTATGAAAAATTTCAAACATATACAAAAGTAGAATTGTATAATGAACCTATGTAAAAAATTTTAAAAACTGTAGCTCATAGATGATCTTGTTTTTACCTCTAAATCCCCCTACCCTCTCCCACTGGAATTTTTTAAGAGCAAATATCAAGAAGGTATTTTTTATTAGGAGTATGTCTTCCTATAGAGCTGGGAATGGACAGCCTCAGAAGTTGACTGTGGTGTGGTGTGAGTCAGGCATCAGAAAAATGTTATGATGGGGAAAGACTGTAAAATCCATTTAGCAAACATTCACTGAGTGCCTGTTATATTGAAACATTGTGCTAGGTGCTAATGTTCAAAAAACATTGACCATGCCTTCAAAGAGCTCACTTCTAGGAGAGGATATAGGTAAACACCAAGGAAATTTTAAGTTTCTATATATATATATGTGTGTGTGTGTGTGTGTGTGTGTGTGTATATGTATATATGAGATGAGTGTGTACATATATATATGCACATACATATGTCTGGGCTGCTATACGAATACCTAGGAAAACTATATAACCCAGGATGTAAAATTATATATGATTAATGATTACCTTTTATGTGTCTAGCTTTTAGTTGTTTACGTAAGATTTTAAAAACAATCTTCTCCTTTGCAAGACAGTTACCAGAAAGAGGTAAATGAACATTTTGGTTTATATTTATCACAAAGATGAGAGAGGGAAAATAGATTTTTTTCTCTTTACCACATTCATGATCAAAATACCGTAGAACATAGGAAAAGAAATGTATGTTGTTTTATTGCCAGGTTTATATTAAAGATCAAAGTCTGTAAATGTAGCAGATATAACAAATTATTGATTTACATGAGTCTGTGGACTCAAGTATAATTGTGGTTGAATTGGAGAAGCTCATCTTTCACTATTGATCCCCACTTTAACTGGTATATTTGTTCATGAGGCTGACTCCATAGGAAATGCTTCTTTCTGAAGCATGAATTGCAGTAAGCCTGCCAAGCTTTCATGTGAGATGGAAAATTATTAGGAAACTGGCAGTCGTTAGATCAGTGCTTGGAATCTGTCACAGGCTGCTACTGACTGGAACTAATGACTACTTATTAATTTTTGTCAGATAGTTCCATTATTTATCAGCATCTTGACAATCTATAAGATTTTTTAAAGATCCTAGCTAATATTATTAGTATTGGCTAAAGACAACATTAAATGTGAAATATCCTTGCTGAGAAAATAATAGATAAATGTTTTTATACAACATTTTGAAGTTTAGAGTTCGCCATAAATCCCAACAACTAACTGAGGAAGCATTTTTGTTATCCTCATTTCACAGATACGGAAACTTAAGCCTAATGATATTGAGTGACCTTTTAAAATTTACCTAGTAGTTGTAAAGCTAGTTTTCAGGCTCATTCATTTACTCTACAAATATTCATTTTGAATCTGCTTGTAAAAGGCACTGGGGATAAAGATGTGAAAACTCATGGCACTTAACATCCTAAGGGAGCCAGATATTAAACCAATCAATCAAAGAATTAATTATTTAATTACAGTAGTGATAAGTGGTACAAAGGAGTACAACTTGGGTGAGAGCATATGGTAGGAGGACCTGCTTTAGTTCCTTGAAGTTCCCTGAGGAAATATTTCTGAGTTCTGAAGAAAGTGGAGGAGGTGAGGGGAGTGTTCTAAGTAGAGGGAACAGCATGGGTAGTAGACCTGAGGGGGAAGAAATATTTTTAGATTTCAAAACTGAAATTTCGACAAGTGTGTATGGAACACAAAGAATGAGTGATAAAGATGTCTGGTGAGGTAGTCAGGGACCAGAGTCCAAATTTCATGCTTTTTAGCAGAAAAATTCAACAAATTGTTTAGTGTCTACCATCCATGAGGCATTGTGTGGTGTAGTCTGAAAGAACACAAACTTCCAACATAAATTAGAAAAAAAGCTGACAGGTAGGATACAGTAGTAAGCCAAAGCCAGTTATGGACTTTTATGGGCATTATGATATTAGATGATGAATTTTTATTAATAAAATATATAACCCAAACTAGGAAATGCTTATTTTTATTCTTAGTTTAAAGGTTAACCCCCTTCCTCTCACTATTGTGAAAATTGGGGAAGATCTGCATTATCCAAGTTTTCTGCAGTGACAGCCTTATTGTCAGAATCTTGTGGAAAGCTTTTTAGAAGGACATTAGAATGCTACCTTTACATTTTCCTTTATAATTTCTTCAGAAAGGAGTCTGCATGATTCCTACTGTGTTGCTAGTCACTCAGTGATATTAATATCTAGTGATACTGAAATCAATTGGTGAAGACTCTTCCATGCAGTAACCCTCTCAGGTGCAGGGATAATGGGGATTAAGCTATATTAGATAGTGGTGCTTCCTTGTAGAAACAGCTGTTATCTCTTAACTGATTGTTATCAGATGGATTTTTGAGGCTTTAGTTATAGACTGTCACCAAAAATAGTAATTCATTTCTGTTCCATTTGGGCAATATTTATGAGAGTACTATATTAACCATGTAAGTCTTAAAAGATGAAAGATATGGTGAAAAAACATATGCTTTTATAGATAGTAGAGAAAGCTTTAGTACCAATCAGCTTTTTGGTTTAAAACATCAGAACACACTATAAAACCCCAAACTTAATGGTATTTTAAAAATTCATTGCATCAAAAGAGAATAGGTATAAAAAAGTGAATAGGCAAGTCATGGTTTTTAACAAGTATATTTTCTTTTTTGTATTTTAAAAAATCTATTTCAATAGATTTAGGGGGTCCAAGTGTTTTTTGTTACATGGATGAATTATATAATACTGAAGTCAGGGCTTTTAGTGTATCAGTCACCAGAATAATGTACATTATACCCCAATAGATTTTTATCCCTAACCCCCCTCCCAGCTTCCCCCTTCTTAGTTTTCAATGTCCATTACACCACTTTATGACCATATAGTAATATATCCCTCATTTAGCTCCCACTTATAAGTGAGAACATGTGGTATTTGTTTTTCCATTACTGAGATACTTGGCTTAGGATAATGGTCCTCAGTTCCATCCAAGTTGCTACAAAAGACATTATTTCATTCCTTTTTATGGCTGAGTAGTACTCCATGGTGTACATGGTGTGTATATATATACACACATGCGCACACACACCATATACATTGTATTTATCCACCCATTAGTTGATGGGCACTTAAGTTGATTCCATATCTTTGCAATTGTGAGTTGTGCTGTGATAAACACCAAATAATGTACGTTGTACTCAATAGATATTTTTTTATCCTTCACCCTGCTTTCAACTTCTCCCTTTCTTAGTTTCCAATGTCCATTATACCATGAAAAGTATATTTTCTGACATTGCATAGATTATGTCAACCCCCCCAAAGAATAGCATAATGAAAAGACTCCTGTTTCATTTATTTACATTATCATTAAAATATGAAGTTTTGAAATTTACTTGGAAAAGAACTACTTAGTAAGACGTTCATTTATTTTTTAAAAATCAAAGAAAATCCATCTTCTTCTCTCCGTTTGTACTACCATTGCCCTATTCTTGACCCACATTAATTTTTAAAAACCCCATTTTGTTTATATATAATATGCATACAGAAAGGTACACAAATCATAAGTATATAAGAGTGGACACAATATAACCAGTACTAAAATTGAGGAAATGGAATATTACCAACATCTTAGAAGCACCTCCTTTAGTTCCCTTAGATCATTACTCCACTCCTCTCTAAACGTAACCACTATCCTGCTACCTAACATCATAGATTTTGACCTTTCTATAAATGCAATACAAAAATATGCATTCTTTTGTGGTATCTCTGTATTTTGACTCCTTTAGCTCTATAATGTTTGTGATACTGATTTGTATGTAACAGTAGGTTGTTCACTTTTATTGCTGTATATACAACAGTTTATCTTTCTATTCTGTTATTGATGAATATTTGGATTGTTTCCAGCTTTTGAATAACAACGCTGTCATCATTCTTGGGTATATACCTGGGAATGCAATTACTGGGCCATAGAGTAACTGTATGTTCAACTTCATAGGTAATGCTAAGCAGTGTACCAATTTGAATTCCCACAAGTAGCTTATGAAAATTCCAGCTTCTCTACATCTTTGTCAGCACTTGGTATTTTTGGTTTATTTAATTCTAGCCATTCTAGTGATTGTGTAATGAATCTCTTTATGGCTTTCCTTTGCTCCATTGATGATTAATGAAATTGAGCACCTTTTGGATAACCTTATTTGTGAAGTGCCTGTTGAAGTCTCTTGTTGATTTTTGTTTGTTTTTTTTCTCACTGATTTATAGAAAAGTTCTTTATGTAATTTAGATACAAACTCTTTGTGAAGATATGCATTGCATATATTTTTTCCACTCTTTGGTTTGCCTTTGCATTCTTTCTAATGGTATCTTTTGAAGAACAGAAATTCTTGATTTAATGTAGTCTAATGTATACTATTCTTTTCCCTTATGGTAGTGCTTTTGTATTTTAAGAAATCTTTACCCACCTCAAGGTCATAAAGATATTCTCCTATGTTATATTCTAAAAGCTTTATTATTTTACCTTTTACATTTAGATCTACAATTCACCTGAATTGATTTTTTGTGTGAATGGTGAGAGGTGTGGGTAACGTTTTTTTCCCCCAATATGAATATTAATTGACCCTGCATTTATTGAAAAGTCCATCCTTTCTCTACCGTTCTACAGTTACACCATTGAAAGAAATCCAGTGTCCATATATATGTGGGTCTGTTTCTGTATTCTTTATTTTGTTTTATTGGTCTTTTTGTCTGTTCTTACTTTAAAATTATCTTAATTATTTTTGCTTTATGCTAGATCTTGATATCCAGAGTAAGTGCTTATACTTTATTTTGCTTCTTCAAAATTGTCTTGGCTATTCTTTGCATTTCCATATACATTTAAAAAATCAGCTTGTCATTTCCACATATGTGGGATTTTGGATTGGGATTACATTGTATCTATTAATATAATAAATAGATAATGGATCAATTTATGAAAGATAACACTTTTACAATAAGATAGTCAAACTTCACACAGTTAAGAAATACTCTTCTGGACTCTAAAATTTTATCAAATTAGATGTCCTGTTTTTCAAGTTTGCATTTTAAGCAAATTAAAGGCAAGTAGAATAGAGTAGTCAACATTTTATTCTAATCAAGGAATGCAGTGTCTCAAGTGATTGATCTGTTTCTAGTTTCTCTTCCTCTTGTCCCATTTTATGAAATTGTTTACTAAATTTTTTTTTTTTTTTTGAGACAGAGTCTTGCTTTGTCACCATGGCTAGAATGCAGTGGTATCATCATAGCTCATTGTAACATCAAACTCCTGGGCTCAAGCGATTCTCTTGCCTCAGCTTCCCAGGTAGCTGGGACTACAGGCATGTGCCACCACGCCTGGCTAAGTTTTCTATTTTTTGTAGAGATGGGGTCTTGTTCTTGCTCAGGCTTATCTTGAACTCCCGACCAAGGCAATCTTCCTGCCTTGGCCTCCCAGAGTGCTAGGATTAGGTCTGAGCCACTGCACCCAGCCTAAATCTTTATTTTATTCTTTCTACAGCTTTGTGAACCTCAGGTTATTAGGAATCATGCAGAAGATTGTTACTGCTAACAAAAATTATTAGTGCTAGTAAAAATTATGGGATTACTATGATAAGGAATTGTCTATTATAAATGTTAAGGTTTCTGCATATTGTGGACTTTAATGCATATTAGCTATGTCCTGGCAAGATTATATGTTATTCAAACAATAAAACTAATCTGATTATTAAGGATAAAGTGGACCTACATTAGACCACTTTTACTGTTACTATTTTATAGTCATTTTCTCATTGTAATGATGTATCCTTATTTAAGAAAAATATTTTTGAAAGATTATTATATGTACTTGATAACACCTCTGAATTCTTCCTTTTTTGTGAGCAAACTGGATAAAGCCATGTGAGCATAACAGTGAAAACAAATGATGCTTTAACACACTGACAGGAGAATTCTAATAGCAAAATGTTAGAATGGATGATACTAGACACATGCTATGACTATTAGACAGCTCATAGTAGTCTTTTAGGTTAAAGTGGTGATGGTTCCTTCTTAGGTACTTCTCTCACTTTTGCAGGCTCTCTCAAGGGTTTAACATTAGCACATCAACTGAAAAAAAACTATTTATTCATTACTTACTATTTGTATTGTTTGGAGGGAATTTAGAATTAAGGTATGTTACTTTTTCCAAAATTCATAGTGTTGGACCCACTGGGATAGCTAAAATTTAAAAAGGCAGAAAATAACAAGTATTTGGCAAGAATGTGGACAAATCAGAATCCCACTGCTGGTGGGATTGTAAAATGGTGCAGCCACATTGGAAAACAGTTGGCAGTTCCTCAAAACTTTAAACAGAGAGTTACCATATGACCCAGCAATACTATTCCTAGGGATATACCCAAAGGAATTGAAAACATATGTTCAAACAAAAACTTTTACAAGAATGTTCACAACAGCATTATTCCTAATGGCCAAAATGTAGAGAAAAACCCAAATCTATCAACTGTTGAATGGATAGACAAAATGTGATATATCCATACAATGGAATATTATTTAGCCATAAAAAGGAATGAAGTTTTAATATATGCTGTAAGATTAAGTGAACCTTGAAAACATTATTCTATATGAAAGAAGCCAGAAACAAAAGACCACATACTGTATAATTCAGTTTATATGAGATGTCTACAATTGGCAAATTCATAGGGACAGAAAGTAGATCAGTGGTTTCTAGGAGCTAGGAATAGGAAGAAATGGTGAGTGACTCCTAATGAATATGGAGCTTCTTTTTGGTCTAAATGTGATGGTGGTGCATGCCCCAGTTGCCTAATGGATAAGGCACTGGCCTCCTAAATGTGATGGTGGTGATAGATGTACAACTGTGAATATATTAAAATCACTGCATTGTATACTTTAAAGGGTGAATTTTATGGTGTGTGAATTATATCTCAATGGTTGTTATTTAAAAAATCATAGTGTTGGAGTTTACCTAATTTAGAGCGACAGTCTTAAGCTATTTTAATCTATATATGCTATCTCCACACTATATTTTAAGTTCTTTCAGGACAGAAATGGTGAATTTGTGCTTCCTTTTATTTCTAGAGCTCAGCAATCTCTCTATGTGATAGTTCAGTAAACATTTGTTTAATGGGTATGACTAATAGTTTACTGTATTGCAAAAATCTATTTTTTTTCCTGGGAGGAAAAACTATTTTGTTTGTAGTAATATAAATAGTAATTGTAAGATGAGACTAAGAGGCTGTCAACTAGTCTATTTGCCCTAAAAACAGTAGCAAATGTTAGTTAATAAAGTTATTTAATGAAGGATGTGAAAATTACATAGTTTTCTCATAATTCATATTCTTTCATAGTTCATATCAATTAAAGTATTAAAATTTGCTTTTTCTTTTGGATATTCAAAACTGTTGAAACATCCTGAAGTTCTCTTTCATTTTTACCTTTCTTCATAGTCACGTCTTCCTGACCGGTGATCTTGCATGGGATAGGAAAACATTTATTGAATAAATTTACTTATTAATGAATTGGTGATATTTTCCCAGTAAAATGAGAAACCATATTCCTCTGTATTTCTTATAAAAGTTCACAACTGTAGTTGCCCATGTGGTAAATCAGTAAGAATGAACACACACTAAGTGAATGCTTATCATTGTAGAATGTTGTAGGGACTTCTCTGGAGGCTCTTTAGGGCTCAGAAGCATGAGTAGATGCTCTAACATGCTCACGTTCTTTCAGATGAAAGACTAATTTTAAACAAATAAAAGAGGACTTTTACAATATAATAGTTTTACAGTGAAACCAAAGGGATCACCTTTGGGTAAACATTGCATATTACTTCAGGTGGAACCTGGATTTAGAGTCTATCAAATACAGTAGAAATAAAGGATTGACATAAGGGCTTTTGCTTGAAAATGTCCTCCTTTTCCCTATTTATGTCTTACTTAGGGAGTACTCATTTAAAAATAGTTTCTTAAGTATTAATATATACATATACTTTTAATTCCCAACTTATATTTGAACACATTTTAGCCTAGGTTTGATTTCATAATTTAAATGTTTCTACCTTTCCCTTGTCACAAGTATAAGGACAAAGGAGAAAAAAACCCCCAAAACCCAAAGTGAGCTACATTTACTGTATTCATAGTTGCTTAAGAAGTTCCTAGCTGGGATTCTAAGACTTGTTACCTTCTATAGGGTTGAACTGTATTGTTATTGATTTGCTCTTTGTTTCATTAAAGGGATTTTGGCTCCTGGTGCTCAGAGAATCACCACAAATTCCTTCCTACCACCACCATTCTCATGCTTTTTGGCTTCTTTCTGTTTTGTTTTTTTTTTAACTGAAGGGCTCAGGTCAATATTCTATTTACTATAGCCAACTTAAAATGGAATGTTTATCATTCTTTCATAAAAATCTTGGCCACTCTGTAATTGGAAATTTGTTTCTTTATGGACTCTAGCCTTGCCCTCATTTTACTCAGGCCCCACTCTTTCTTCTCTTCTTTTGCTTATTATTCCAACCTCAACATTCCCATTAAAAATTCTAAGTTTAGTTTATTAAATCAAAATTATATGAATTCAGAGTCTAAAATGAAATATTCAAACCGACTTACAAAAAGTAGCCATCCTCAGTCCTATTCCTCACTTCTTCCCCAAAGCAAGCATTTTCCAACTCTTGTAGCTGATTCTTTTTGAATTATAATGTTATTGATTTTTCAATTTTAGCAATTATCTATTGACTTTTAGTTAGGGAAGATGAAGATTTAACTCCTATTCACATCCCTTATCTCTAACATCTATACACCTATTTCTCATTCCCTAGCCTCCCACTGTAGTTTTATTGTGATTAGATGAGTGCTGCTTAATCCTGGCAACACATTAGGATCACCGAGGACCTTGAATGAGCAAATACAGATACCTGAGACTCACCTTCACAGATTCTGCTTTATATGTTTTGGGGGAGAGTCCTGCATATCAGTGTTTTTGAAAAAGTTTTCTGGTTGCTTCTAATGTGCAGCCAGATTTGAGAACCAATGAGTCATATTAATATTTATTTATTATGACTGTGTAAATGCTTTTTATGGCTAAGCTATATAATATGTCATTACTTTTCCTTTCTTGATCATATTTTCCCCTTAGTGGTAAGAAATACTTTATTTTTTATTTATTTAGTTTTATATGTACCTTTTTATATATTCAGTAAATGTGTACTGAACATCTACTCTGTGTTAGGAATATAGCTGTGAAAAAAATTAAAATTCTCCTTGTTCTACCAAAGTCTGAAGGGAAGATGTACAATGAACAAAATAAATAAGTAAAATACATAATAGATGTTGATCAGTTCTGTGGAGAATACTAAAGCATGGAAAGGAGACAGGAATATTGGAGGTGGAGTGGGGTTATAATTTTAAATAGGATCATCAGGCACAGCTTTATGGAGAAGATGATATTTAAGTAAAGACTTGAAGGCTGTGAGAGAGTGATCCATGCAAATATCTGAGAAAAAGGTGTTTCAGCAAGTTCGAAGGCTTGAGGTGGGATCCTTCTTCATGTTCTCAGGAGTAGCCAGAAGCAGTATGGATGGAGCAAGTAATTGGAGGCAGAGCAAGGGTGAGTTTGGGTAAGACCTTGTGAGGCTGTTGTAATGATACAGATTTTCATTTGGAGCTGGATGAGAAGTCATAGTCTTTTTCTTTTTTATCTTTTTTTTAAATTTCAAAATATTATGGGGGTACAAATGTTGAGGTTACGTTTATGGCCTTTGCACCCTTCCAGTCATAGCTACAAACGTGCCCATCCCACTACTGGGTATCTATCCAAGGTCATAGTCTTTTTCGCAGAGAAGAGATGTTATCTGATTCAGATTTTAAAAGGATTTCCCTGGCTTCTCCTTGGAGGCAAGGGAGGAAGAGGGGAGCCTGTTGGTAGGCTAAAGCAAAACTTAGAAAAGAGATGGTGATGACTTGGACAAGAGTGGTAACTAACAGTAAAGTTGGTGGAAAGTGGTCAAATTCTGGAAATATTTTTAAGGTAGAACCAACAGGATTTTCTGATAGATTGGATATAGTATATGAGAGCAGAAGAGGAGTCAGTGATGACTCCAAGGTTTTTGGCATGAACAATTGGGGGAATGGAATTTTTGCTAACTAAAAGGCAAAGGCTGCCAGGGGAGCAGACTTTTTTTGTGGGGGGGAAGGGAGGAGATCTGGAGCTTAGTTTGGGGCTGTTAAGCTTAAGATATTTATTAGACATATAAGGTGAGAGGTTGAGTAGGCAATTGTATATTGCAATTTGGAGTTCAGGGAGAGGACAGGGCTAGAGATAGGCATTTGTAGAATGCCATAGAGCAGGGGTCCCCAACCTTTTTGTCACCAAGGACTGGTTTCATGGAAGATAATTTTTACATGGATGGGTGGGGAGGAAGGGGTTGGTTTGGGGATGATTCCAGTGCATTACATTTATTGTGCACTTTATTTTTATTATTACATTGTTACTTGCCACTCACTAATAGGGTTTTGATATGAGCCTGCAAGCAATTGATTTATTATGTTCTCTGTGCAGTCAAACCTCTCTGCTAATGATAATCTGTATTTGCAGCTGCTCCCCAGCACTAGCATCACTGCCTCACCTCCACTTTAGATTATCAGGCATTAGATTCTCATAAGGAGCATGCGATGTAGATCCCTTGCATGTGCAGTTTACAATAGGGTTGGTGCTCCTATAAGAATCTAATACTATTGTCTGTCTCCCCTTCCTTCCCCTTCCCTTTCCTCCTCTTCTTTTCCTTTCCGCCTTGTATTTCAAATTTCTGTCTTTTATATTCAGATGGTTTGCTCTGTTAAAGGATAAACTGAAGTACTTTAAAATTTTAAACATTTTATCTGAGTAAACAGTGATTCATGAATTAGGCAGAGCCAGACTGCAAGCTGTTTGGGGCTCCATCAAAGGAGGATGAGGGGGAAGGCTTTCATAGGGTAAACAGAAAAGCAAGGCAAATAATTTATTCCAGTGGAAGATCTCTAGTTGGAGGTTTGGTGGTGGTTTCTGATTGGTTGAGCTTAAGTAGCAGAAAGTTCCTATTAGGGGTTGGTTGGCAGTTTGTGATTGGTTAACCTTAAATAGTAAAAAGTCCCTAGTTAAGGGTTAGTCGATGGTTTCTGATTGGTAAAGCTTAAGTAGTAGAAAGTCTCTAGTTAGGGGTTAGTTGACAGTTTCTGATAGGCCTAGAGCACGACCATTTACGCTGAGTTGAGTTTTGATTTGCTTATGTAGGAGTCCAGGGTCTGGAGCCACCTTAGTTTGGTGGCCTCCCAATTATTTTAACACCTCAAATGTCAGGTGATCTTTGCCTAATATTTAAGAGTAGGGTATATTATGTTGGTACTTGTTTTCTGGGGTCTTCACCATAGGGCGAGTGGCCGGGCTGTTAGCTTAGTAAGAACTCCTGATGTCAGTCTCTTAGATCTCTCCCCCTGTGTTCTTCAGATTCTGCAGGGAAGACTATTTTAATTTCTGGCCCAAAGAGTATTCTTTTTTATTTTTTAATCTCTAAAAGTGAAAATAGATTTATTTTTCTTTCTGATTATAAAGATAATAAAAATGAATGTTCCCAGATCAAACAATGCAGAAAATTATAATGAAGAAAAGCAACAATAATTCTAAATCCTAACACCCAGAGACAATCTCTGGTAACATTTTGCTATGTGTGCTCTAGACCTCTTTCTCTCTCTCCCTCCCTCCCCCCCCCATCTTTTTATTTCCAAAGGGTATTCTGACTGCCAATATTCTTGAAGTCAAATTGGAGAAGGAGGTTGGAGAAGACCCTAAACATTTATTAAGTACATTTTCAGTTAATTCCCATTTTCATATGTTATCTTACACTTAACTATTATTCCTGGTCACCCTTATATTAGAGACCTTCTGTTTTAACTTCTCCAGAGGATAAATCTGTGCCATCTTTTGCTGGGATAGAGAGAGCAGCCATTATGTAGTTTGAAAATACTGTTTTTAAACTTTTCATTATGAAGATTTCAAGCATATGTAAGTACACAGAGAACAGTTTCCATGTATAATCACTAACTCATGGCCAATTTTGTTTTATCTGTTATTTTTGTTTTGTTTTGAGACAGGGTCTCACTCTGTTGCCTGGGCTAGAGTGTAGTGGCATCATCATAGCTCACTGAAATCTCAAACTCCTGGGCTCAGGTGAGCCTCCTACCTCAGCCTCCCAAGTAGCATGTTTTAGCTGTTATTTTGAAGCAATCCCAGATATCATTATTTCATTCATAAATATTTCAATATGTATCTCTAAAGGAAAAAGACATTACAAAAAAAATAACTGCCGTACCATTATCACACCTAAATATAATTAACAATATTTCTTCAGTATTATCAGATATTTTAATCACTGTTCAGATTTCCCTGATTGTCTCATTAATGGTCCTCTATTCTCACCCCAAAGAATGTTTGCCTCAGGATCTAAATTAAGATTCATATATTGGTTGCTGTGTCTCTTAAAGTTTGTAATCGCTCTCTCTTGCTCTCTTTCTCCTTGCAGATTACTTGTTGAAGAAACAGGGCCAATTATGTAGTTTTTCACAATCTGGACTTTGCTGATTGAATCATTATAGTATCATTTAATGTGTTATGGTGTCCCTTCTATTTCCTAAAAACTGATAAATTTAGATGCTTTGTCAGAATCATGATTGCAATTTTGGAGGAGGAGGAAAGGGAGAATAACATTACCTCAGAAGGATTGTTGTACTTCTATCATGAGGCACTAATGTCTTAGTTTTTCTTTTTTTTATTTCAACATATTATGGGGGTACAAATATTACGGTTACGTATATTACCCATGACCCCTCTTATTTTTTCTTTTTGCCATGTTAGCTGCTACTGATGATCATTGTCTAGATTGTTAAATTAATTTGGGGTTGCAAAATGAAGACATTCTAATTATTTCATTCAATCTGCATTTATTAACTGGAAAACTTCTATAAAGTAACCACATCAGCTATTTGGTTACCTGTGATATGGTTTCTATAGAAAGGTGGGATGATTGTTCTTTCTTTTATTTTCCTGTTTTCATAGTAATGAATTGGTTTCTTTATATCCTCTAAAGGAGACTAGTGATTTTTATTTTTAAATTTTTTAGTATCATCATGAACCCCACGGGCTTAAATGGATTTGATGTGTCAACTCATTGCCATTATTATCCTTGTCTATGTTCAGCCTCTGGGCCTTTAAGCCTTTTCAAGTTGACTTCTGAGTCCTTTTGAAATGACTCCATTGGTCTTTGAAAACTATCTTACTTTTTGGAATTACAAGATGTTTTGAGCACATTTTGTATATTTTCTGCCTCAGACCTGGAATCAACCATATCTCTAGGAAATTTTGTTTCTTTTGGGGGAACTGATATATTTAGAGATCATAGTCTATATTCTAGGGGCTAATTGATTCTTACATAGACTTTAAACCAATCTTATTTTTAGTCATATCTCCACATCTTCTTGTAGAGGTACCTGGTATTGCTGTTTCTGAAACTTTTAGAAGGTTCTTCAGTGTAAATTGGTTGTTTCTTAGTTTTCTCTTTTGTTGGCTTAACTTTCTTTTCTTTCTTTTTTTTTTGTGGAGGGGGTGGTAAAGTGCAATGGCGTAATCGCAGCTCTCTGCAACCTCAAACTCTTGGGCTCAAGCGATCTTCCTGCCTCAGCCTCCAGAGTAGCTGGGACTATAGGCATGCACCACAACATCCAGCTAATTTTTCTATTTTTTGTAGAGATGGGGTCTTGCTCTTACTCAGGCTGGTCTCAAACTCCTTACCTCAAGCATTCCTCCCACCTTGGTCTCCCAGAGTGCTAGGCTCACAGGCATGAGCTACCTCGCCCAGCCTGGCTTAACTTTATTGAATCTGCTTAGTCTATTATTATTTGTTCATCAACTTTACAGCTTCCAAAATTGTCCCCTTTTTCCATTCTTTTTTTTTTTGTTGTTGTTCTTAGGGGTTTATGACTTTAAATAAAATGTCTCATTTTAGTTTTAGAGAATTTTTTTATGCTATATACTTATGTATAATTTGTTATCTTTAACTAGAAGCCACCCATTAACTTCTTATGATCAACTGTTTGGCTATCTTGATTAAACTCTCTAAAAGTATCTTTTATCACTTAACTTCAATAAGAAGAGGAAGGAAAGGAAAGAGATGGGAGGGTGAGAAGCAATGGGGCAGGAAGGAATGACAAGGTGGAGAATTTTGCAGATCATTCCTAAGCTTAAAAACTTGGTAGTTTTATTTCCTGGTTCTTAAGAAAAACAGAACAAAAAACCCAAAAAGTTTTTGAATAAACAGCTTAAACTATTATATGATTGACTTAGACTTTGTGTAAAGAGGCATTTCTAGTGATATCAGTGGAATTTCTTTTCTCTTAAGTGCATAGTATATATTGGTGATTTTTATTTGACTTCTTTCTAGGGTGAAGTGTCAGCCATTTTTATCTTTGATTAGAGAAACATTAAGTTAGTGGGGTAAATTGCTTGGAAAAGTAGAGCCCTGGACAACTGCTCCATTTATTCAATTGATAAGGGAGCCTAGGATCTGGAAACAATGAATGCCTGAGGCTGTTGTCAAGTATGTACTTCTCTCAGACCATCCTGTGGTTCTCCATTAAAGCCTAGCAGTGGAATTATTATATAAACATTCATCTGCATTCAGTTCGGCATTTGTTTGTTTATATTACTAATAGAGGTACTGTTTGAATAGTCAAAATAATTGTGTGGTGCTTCTTTTTTTTTTTTTTT
>VBSM01003230.1:2654153-2708180 GCA_008086735.1 Cheirogaleus medius | reverse complement strand
TGACCTCAAGCAATCCTCCTGCCTTGGCCTCCCAGAGTGCTAGGATTACAGGTGGGAGCCACTGCATCTGGCCATATAACTTGGGTTCTTAACCCTGAGCCAAGTGTATTTGCCCCACTTTGGGGATTTAATACTTTATCTGAGCTATTCATGATTTGCTAGTTACATTCTTTTGGGAAATTGATGGTTTGAGATTTATAGAGTCCTGGCATTCCATGACATTTTATTTGATGATTACCTTTAACTGTAATCATATTAAAAATGTAGGTTTATTACCACAGAGCATACTAGTGATCAAGAAAATTCACCAGATGGGTTTTATTAATATTTTATGTTGTACAAAATAAATAGCAAGAGTCTAGTATCTTTATATATAGTTACCAATTTGAATTAACATTCAGGAAAAAGTCACAAAGGGAACATTATTCAAACCAAAAAGATGAAAGTGCTTTGGAAAAATGTCATAAAAGAAATAATGTTTCATTAAAAAAAAAGTTTCACTGACTATTGAGTCAGTATTTAATGATCTCATTTCATACTGTTCATGTATCAGAGAGGCCTTTCCTGACAACTCTATATAAAATAGTACCTTCTCATCACTCTCTAAACCCTACTCTGCTTATTTTCTCACAGCATTTACTGCCATCTGACACACACACACACACACATATATATGTTTAAGTATACAATATAATTAGTGATTTACTTGTTTGTTTTTTTCTCATTAGAATGTAAACTTAATAAGAGCAGGGACTTTATCTGGTACATGGTTGGTGCCCAGAAATGCTTGCTTGATTGTGGAAAACAGTTTGGGGTTTATGACTCTACGATTTCACTTTTAGTTGCATATTCAGAAGAATTGAAAACAGGTACTCAAACAAATACATATACACACATGTTCTTAGCAGCATTATTCATAATAGCTAATAGATGGAAACAGCCCAAATGTCCATCAGTGGATGAATGGATAAACAAATTGTAGTATATATACCTATAATGAAATATTATTCAGCTGTAAAAAGGAATGAAGTTCTGATACATGCTACAAAATAGATGAACTTCAGAAACATTGTGCTGTGTGAAAGAAGCCAGACACAAAAGGTCATATATTGTATGATTCCACTTATGTGAAATGTTTAGATAAATTCTTAGAGACAGAATGTGGATCGGGAGTTACCAGGAGCTGAGGGGCAGGAGAGAATGAGGAAAAACTGCTTAATGGGTATAGGATTTTACTTTGGAATGATGGAGGTATTTTGGAATTAGATAGAGATGGTAGTTGTATAATATTGTGCAATGTACTAACTGCCACTAAATTGTTCACTTTAAAATGGCTAATTTTATGGTATGTGAATTTGACATCAATAAATTATTTTTAAAATGCTTGATAAATAAATGAATGTAATCAGTTTGTTTTGAATGCCTGCCATGTGTAGGTTATTGGATATAAAAGTCTGCCAATTACTAGTGCTGCTATCTGAGCCGAATGGAAGAGTGGGAACAAGCAATGATTAGACTAGAATATCTACAGTCTGTTTGGTTCATATGGGAGAAGGAAAATATTTGATTGACGTGGAACACACTTAGGAATAGTTCCTGAAACCTGATGTAATATGAGAGACAGAGCAGAATAAGATTGCTGATGCATATGGAGTCTGTGTGCATGTGACGTTCACTTGTCAAGTTCAGAAATGCTAATTTTTTGGCTCTTTCCTTCCCATGGGACTGACTGTCTTCATGACAGAGCTCATTTTACCTACTCTTCCTTGCTTTACCGTTATTGTGGATCCTACATCACAGCTGAAATTCTTTCCAGCTTGGGGGTGGAGTGGAAGCATTGTAGCACAAAACCTACCTTTAATTGGCTAGAAGTATCTCTCACTATTTATTGAGTGACATGATCTTTCTTCCTAGAGGAATGAGGGAGGAAAACAATACCAAGAAATTAATCCAAATTTTATCTCAACATTTGAATTTATTCATTTTACCCCATCAGCTAGAAAGCTTGCCCTTCTTTAAAATAGAACAAATTTCTATTCCCTTAATTTTATACTATAGCTTTGTTGGGTTCCACAGTGATTGTCACACGCAGACTTTCTGCCTTTTGCTAATCAGAATCTAGATAAATTTAGATTATTGTAAATTTTAATCAAGTGTCCAGACTTGTTTTTCATACTAAGGTATAGGCTTTTACGTATGTTCTATTAAGTCCACAAAGTCATTGTATTTTTAAAAAACTTTTAAATTTTACTTTTACTCTTTTTTTAGTTTATATTCCTGTCTTTAATAATTAGCAACGGTTTCCTATTACAGACATCTCTGAAAATGGGGACATATCTAAGCAGTAAGCCAGGGTTATTCTCAAATGTAGATTGTAACTGCTTTTCTATGTCAATTAATAATGAACAACCAGAATTTCTGTGATATGTCACCTGTCATATAAGTGACAGGAATAAAAGCTCAAAAAGAAACATTTCTTTCTTTTAAGAGTATTGGTCTTGAAATAGCTAGATTTTATGAGTAAATTTTATAGATGTAATTCAATATAACAAAGAATAGAATTAAAGAATAGCATAGTGGTTAAGGCATGGGGTTTTGGGATCAGACCTGAACTTGCATCCCATCTCTCCTATTTTCTAACAGTGTGAGCTTGGAAAAAATCATTTAACCTCCATAATCCTTAGTTTATTCATTTATAAAATGAGGATGATCAAATTATCTCTCTGATATAAGCCCTTTTAAAAATATAGGGCCCAACATACAGTTAGAAGTGATTATTCTTTTAAATTAATGATTTTGAAAATAGAATGAGAAAATTTGCAAGGTACTTTCTCTTCTTTGCAGCTGTGAACACTTGAATGTATTTTTTCCTTCTTGGTTTTCTTTCCTTCCTAACTATTCTCACTGTTGTCTCATTTGATAGAAAACAGTCTTAGAAATCATTAGCCTACTAATGAAATGCCCTTTCCTTCCTTAGCTTCTGGAACCTCAGATTTTGACTTGGTTCTTACATACGTATGCAAATGAAACACTGAAAAACTGTAGAAGGCACGTAAATAAAACATTGGTTTCAATCATCAGATTGTTAGTGCGCTAAAGAAATGTGCCAGACTGCTTTTGACAGAACCAGAACGAAAGGCTTTTTCAAACAGCATGCCAAATACTAATTAATTTCTGAACATTTCAAGATTCCTACTGCGTTGATATTCCTGAGTCTTTCTGTAGAGTCAGTTACCTGACATTAGTGCCAGAAAGTTGATGATGAGGTCACAAGTGTAAAATTTTAGTTTTATGGCAAGGTAGCTGGCATAAAACCTTAGTTAGGATCTATGTATAGCTTAGTTACATGAGAAGCAAGTGTCTGAAAAACAAGAGAAAGAGGATTGTTGGTTATGTTTGCAAAAATGTCCCCAACTCTCATTAAACAAATGCTTTTAGAATGAATGCTTGTAGCAGCACTCCTGTTTCTCATATATAGCCATTGTGAGCTTGCTGTGGTAATCATTGTGACTGACAGTTCACATCTGGAGACTTGTACAATCTGCATATTGATAACCCCCATTTGGCTTTGCCTCATCTTCTGTGATGTGAGCTTGCTGCTTGCCTTTTTCTCTCCCTCAGGAAGGAGATGCTCAGTCTGATGGGTAAAAATGATATCTCTTTATAGTTTTATTTTTCATTTTTTATATTCAATAAATGTTTTTAAAATATGAATGAGTTTCATTTTAATGGAAGCTTAGAGGGGAAGGGAAGAAAGAGAGGATAAGACAAGGGATTGGAATGAGTGTGGAGGAACAGAAAGAAAGAGAAAGGAGGAGATAAATTGAAAATGCATGGTAGGATGGCAAAGACAAAGAATCAGGGATGTGGGGTTTATGGGTGAGGGAGAATGGGGAGAGAGAACAAGGAAAATTATTTTGAGATGTCAGTGAGTTTTTATACATTTCTGCTCATTTAAACTTTGAGATTCTGATTATCACCTGTTATATCTGTCCTTTGAAAGTATTTATTAGTTATGATTCACCAACTTTAATACTTAAGTCATTAAAGGTTTTATTGCCAATACGGAAATCAGAACAGCCTACTAGAATAGATATTCTGTTAGATGCAACAGCAGTGACTAGTGTAAAATCATATTAAGGTCAAATCTGTCATCTTCTCTGATTAGATAGAACTTTATAATTCCAAAGAAAAGAAACACTTATTTTTTTGTTTGAGAGTTTACTGTGAGTATATACATGCAGAGTACTGGAAATCACCTAATAGATTTGTAATCATCCCTGATGCAAACATTGGAAATGCAGTGGTGGTCTGCATTGTAGTGAACAACCTAAGCCAAAGTGGCTTTCCTTGTTCTACCTACTGTTTGTATATTTTCAAGAGAGACAATTTGATTTGGTCAGCTTGTTACTCTGCATTAAGCACCCTTTTGGTTGTTGTTCTATGAAAACATCTCAGAGGTGTTTTCCTCCCTTGTGCTTGGCCCATCTACCTTGCTTTGACTTGTGCATTCGAAATGTGGTCAAATCAGCTGTGGCTTGATTTCTTTATTTTTTGAGCATTTACAGTGAGCCAGATGTGTGCGAGATTAGATGCTGGGAGACCAGAAGTGAACAAGATGGGCCCCTGCTCAGATGGAGTTTATATTTTGGGACTGTGGTGGTGGTGAGACAAAAGAAATGAATGAACAAGGTGATTTCAGATGGTAAATCCTAAGAAGGCAATAAATCAGGGTGATGTGATACAGAGTGACTTGAGGAGATGGTCTGCTTAAGATAGGGTAGTCAAAGGGAGTAGAAGCAAGTGCAAAGGCCCTGAGGTTGGATGGCTTGAATTTTTTTTAAGCATTGTATTATGGAAAGTTTCAAACATATATACTCATCATCAGTTTCAATAATTATCTGCTCATAGCCTATCTTGTTTCATTAATGAACCTTCCCACCCCAACCCCCATGTTATTTTAACATGCTGTTATTTTCTAGACATCATAGTATTTTATCTAAAAGTATTTTAATATGTGTGTCCAAAAGATAAGGACTCTTTTTAAAAAATATGATCAGAATGCCATTACTTTAACAAGAAATTAATTAAATTAAACATTCTTTATTATCATCAAATGTTTAAACTTTTAGAAGTTAAAATCCAGGTTCAAACTTCCAGTTGTTTCATAAATATTTTATCAGTTATCTATTGTCACAATTATGCAGTATAACAACCACAAAACCTGAGAGATAAACAAGAATAAATATGAAGTCTGTGGATCAGCTTGGTGGTTCTGTAGCTCTGTTGTCTTTCTCACACATCTAGGGCTTCAGTTGGACTGACTTAATTTTGCCCCACATGTCTTTTCCTCTAGCTGACAATGTTGGGCATATTTTCAGTGAGGGCAGAGGAGCAGAGCAAAGCCCAGTTGTGCAAGAGGGCAGGTGGGAATTAATGAGTGATTTTCAATCCTCTGCTTGTCTCACCTTTGCTGACATCCCATTGGCCAAAGTAAGTCAGAGTGGGAGGCAACTACAAAGATGCAGGACACAGCTGGGCAAATTCAGGAAAGCTATTCATTGGGTCCATTTATGTAATCAGTCTACCACAAATGATATGAATGATTTTCTTTTGCATTTTGTTTGAATCAGAATCCCCCCCAAAACTCCATACATTGTGATTATTTGCTATTTCTAGATTCCCCCCTTATGTCTTTTTTTCCCTTGTATTTTACTTTTTAAAAGATAATTTGAAATTTCTAATAAACATTCAGAAGGCTAATATGGCTGGAATTTATAGTAAGGAGGGGTAGAATGAAAGGTAAATTTAGAGGGTGTAGGCTAATTTATTCATTGTCTTGTGGATCATGGGAAGGAGTTTGGGTTTTATTCTAAGACTAGTTGGGAAGCCATGCTGGGTCTGGAGCTGGGGAATGACATGATCTGATTTATGTTTTGTTTTTGATAAATCTGAAGTACATTCATATGCAGTAAAATACACAGAGGAGTTTTGACAAATGTCTACACTCATGTAACCACTACCCTAGTCAAGATATTGAACATTTCCATCAACTTAGAAAGTGCCCTCATGCCCCTTTACAGTTAGTCTCTCCTCCTCCACTGATCTGATTACTATGGGATAGTTGTACAACTACAGCTATAAATTACTTATACCTGTTCCAGAACTTTATATCAATGGAATAATACTAATATATATATTTTTTGTATCTGGCTCCTTTCACTCAACATAATGTCATCCATGTTGTTTCAGACACTAGTAATTTATTTTTATTGCTGTGTAATATGTAATTGACTATCCTATAATTTATTCACCTTTTGATGGTGATTTGGGTTGTTTCCAGTTTTTTGACTATTATGAACAAAGTTGCTATGAACATTCATATACAAGTCTTTTTTAAAAACATGTTAGCAAATACTTAAGAATGTACTTGTTGGGCTGTCTGGTTTAGAGTATTTCAATTTTATAAGAAACTGTCAAACTCTATTTTGAAATTGTACTATCTCATTACTAGTCAAGGAAATGCAAATAAGGACCACTGTAAGATAATATGTCCACCTAGTAGATTTATAGAAATGCTATTTAACACCATTTGTGGAGGATGATTATCACTAGGAACTGTTATACCTTGCTAGTGGGAATGTACATTGGTGTCACTGATTCTGAAAATAGTTTGACCAGCCTAGGCAATGTGGCAAGACCCTGTCTCTACAAGAAAATTTAAAAAATTAAAAAATTAGCCAGGCATGGTGGTATGTACCTATAATCCTAGCTACTGGAGAAGCTGAGCTGGGAGGATCGCTTGAGCCCAGGAGTTGAATGTTACAGCGAGCTATGATCATGCCACTGCACTCCAGCCTGGGCAACAGAGTGAGACTTCATCTCTTAAAAAGAAAGGAAATAGTTTGGCAATATTTTGAAAGTTTAATCTCCAACTTTATAACTCAGCAATTTGACTTCTAGGTAGAAAAACTCTTGTACAAGTGGAGCTATGTTTTAGAATTTTGAGGCAACACAGCTTATAATAGGAAAAAACTGAAAAATACCCAACTGTCAACTGACAGGATAAAGGATAAATAGTGCATGTTCACACATTATAGTGTTATATTAATACATTAGGGGAAAATGAATGAACCATAATTACATGTATTATTGATAAAGTTAATAGACATGCAAAACTAAATATTTAATTGAGGCATAATGTGATAAAACTATGTCAAAAAAAGCAAGGAGATGATACACACAACATTAAGAGTAATATTTCCTGAGGCAGGTGGAGGGGTAGGGGAGGTAGGTACTGGTTATTGGTAATGTTCTGGTCTTGGATTGCTTTATAAATTAATATAATCTTCAATATATCTCTTGGCAGATCAAATATTATATAGTATTTTAAAAGATTGTACAAATGTAAAAATTACTCTGAATTTTGTGTAGAAGAATGGAGGCAAAAGAAGGACTTATTTCATTCAAAGCAGAATTTGTTGCAGAAGAAAACTAGGCCTTTTCCTAGGAAGGGAACTCTGTATTTGACAGGAGAGGATAGGCCTGGCAACCAATCCCATACACTATTGTTTTGGGTTAGTGATTCCCCAATCATAATTCAGTGTGTAGGTCCAAATTCCCATTCATGAATACTGGTGGCATTAGAAATTTGGAAATAACTTAAAGTACATTTATAACATTGATTTGTAACTTATTCATTCACCATCTGACTGGCATCATCTTAATTATTGGATTTATGTTATTACTTGTAATATAAATAAGGATAAACCTTTATTGATGGATTGATTGACTAAGTCTGATTTTCCACATACACAAGAGCCAACCAAGAAGAGTAGTACAGCAGGTTCTCGAAACTATTTCATTCAATATACCTGATAAGAAAAAAATTATTCCCAGTGGGGAGCCCTGTCTGTGTAGAGTTTGCACGTTCTCCCCAAGTCTGCATGGGTTTTCTGCTTGTTTTCTGATTTCCTCCCATGTGCCAAAGATATACCTAAATGGTTCATTGGTGTGTCTAAATGGTCCCCGCTTGAGTGAGTGTAGGGGTGTGTGTGCCCTGCGTTGGAATTGGCATCCTCTCCAGTGTAGGTTCCCACCTTGTGCTCTGAGCTGCAAGGATAGGCTACGGCCACCTGCAACACTTAACTGGAATAAGCAGGTAAATATTATCTTACCTGTTTTTATTATCTTTCTTAAATGTAAGTATAACTCACATTTACTTCAGTGTTTGATGTTAGAAGTGTTTGGGTCTTTATTTAGAAGTTTGTTGATGTTTTTGTGACCAGAAATATGCTATAGGAACTTAACTCTTATTTATATCAATTAGCCTATGGTAAAACTGGTATTGTTATAAGTTGATTTGCAAGTTGCACTTTCCAAGAACTTATTGATGATATCAAGTGAGGGCTTACTATATTTTACTTCACAATTTAAGGCTTTCCTTCTCCGTTTTCCTACTTTGATCTCTACTGCATGGTTGTTATCACAGGATTTCCCTTTTTCCCTCATCTGGGGGATCTATTTGCTTCTCACTGTTTTGGATCTTTTTTCCCCCTGAATCCCATGTCTTCTTTTTTTTGTTGTTGTTTACTCTCTCATTCTGTTAGAGCATCCTTTCCAGTGCCTTCCTAAGGAAGGGATCTTAAGAGGTATTAATACATTTTACCCTCACAATTAATTTAATTCTGGCTGAGACATTATTTTCCCTCAGAATTTTCAAGGCATTCATTCATTGTTTTCTAGTTTTCATTATTGGCAATTGAAACTCCAGTGCTATTTTGATTCCTGATCCTTTGTATGAAAGTTGGTTTTGTTTTTTTTTTTTTTTTACCAATTTCTTTTTAGAAGCTTATAACATCTTTTCTTTATCCCCAGCATTCTTCAATTTCACAATAATATGCCTTACTATAGATCTGTTTTGATTCTCTGTGTTCAGGTAAATTTTTACAGAGTTTAACAGGTAAACTTTGATAGTTTACTTCTTTGTACTTTTCTCTGTTCTCTTGTCTTAGCATTTCTGTTACTGGGATTTTGGACCTCTTAGACCTGTCCTTTAATTTTCTTATATTTTTTCTCCTAATTTTCTCTCTTTATCATTTTGCTCTACTTTTTGGGACATCTGTCTCCTCAATCTTATATTTCAAACCTTCTATTGAGTTTTTCATTTATTCTATCATGTTTTTAATTTTAAAAATTCTTTTTATTTTCTTATTTGAGATATAATCAAACATCATAAAACTCACTATTTTTTAAAAAGTGTACAATTCAGTGTTTTTTATAAATAGTATACTCACTAATTTGTGCAACTATCACCACTATCGAATTCCAGAACATTATCATCATCCCCCAAAGAAACTCTTATTCATTAGTCATTCCCCTGAACTCCTGACAACCACTAGTCTACTTTCTGCCTCTATGAATTTGCCCATATGGGGCATTTAATATAAATGGAATCATATGATATGTGTACTCTTATTTCTGGTTATTTCTGGCTTCTTTCACTTACCATAATTTTTTTAGGTTAATCCACATTGTAGTATGTCTCCTTTTGTTTTCTGAATGTTGTTTTTTTAGTGCACTCTGTTCTTGTTTGATTCAAGCATTATCCTCTTATTATCTTTGAGGCTATTAATGATAGTTTTTTGAAATTTTTATCATATACATATTCTCTATTTTCTCCAAGTTATTTTTTCTATTTTTTTGGTGCCTGCCTTTTATATTAGATGTTTCCCAGAAAATGTCTGCCATCATTATTTTTCTGCTTAGATTTAAAAGTGAGATACAATAAAACTTAACCCAAGCTCTCTGAGCAAGGGTGAGACTGGTTAAATATGCTGTTCCTCACATGGTGATCTGGCTGGGCTATATCCTTAAGGAATGCCTTATAGAATTCATTTGGGTCTTCCCCACTCCCCTTTTGAGTGTAGTCAGAATCTCCAGGACCAACTCTTCTCCTTCTCTGCCTGAGGATACATGTTTGGCTCCATGTCAGTGTTTTCAGAGCCAACCATGTAAGCCTTTAATTCATCCACATGTTTTCATTATGGAACCCTCTAATCATGCCTAGTATCTCACCAACCAGAGACTTTTGTTTTCCTTTCTCTAGGCTTTTACCATAAAAGGGAGGAGAGCAGTCTTCTGGGAGTACAACTGCTTCTTGAACAGAGTTTTAACCTATCTTCCTGTTTCTAGCCTTGCCTTCATCTCAGGTTCCAGAGATACATGGTACTGCCACCTCCTTATAGGGATTGTGATATAAATATAAATATAAATTGGTTTGCTTCTTAGCTTTTCTCGCTGGCTTAAGTTTTGCTTGTGCTAAGTCAGTTCTTTGGTTCTGCTAAATCAGTTACCATTTGTCTATCCGCTTTCTAGCTTTTAAAACTTTGCTATTTTTGCCTCTTCTCCTGATCTTTTTTTTCCTTGTGAGTTTACCATTTACAAAATCCTTTTAATGTCATTTTTGTGGGATTTTTGGAAGAGAGAGGACCTTAAATGCACCTGTTTAATCCATCATGTTTAACCAGCAATAATTATTTTAGCAGGATATTAAGA
This sequence comes from Cheirogaleus medius, assembly GCA_008086735.1. NCBI lineage: Eukaryota > Metazoa > Chordata > Mammalia > Primates > Cheirogaleidae > Cheirogaleus > Cheirogaleus medius. The sequence continues at coordinate 2,697,623 of VBSM01003230.1, read as the reverse complement.
GAACTGTATTAGTTTTCTAGGGCTACCATAACAAAGTACCACACACTGAGTGGCTTAAACAACAAAACAATTATTTTCTCACCATTCTGGAAGATAGAAGACCGAGATCAAGGTGTCAGCAGGGTTGATTTCTTTTGAGGCCTGCCTTTGGTTTGTAGATAGCCATCTTCTCTGTCTTTACATGGTCTTTCCTCTGTGAGTGTCTGTGTCCTAATCTCTTCTTCTTGTAAGGATGCCAACATATTAGATTAGGGTCCACTCAATGATCTCACTTTACCTCTTTAAGGGCCTCATCTCAGTTAAATTTTGAGGTACTGAGGATTAGGACCTCAACATATGAATTCAGCCCATAACAAGAATATTTTTGACATTTACTAAGTTGATTTTAATGTTTTTCAACCTGTATACCCTTTTCATTTTCATTTCATTATAGTGTAAAGAAATCTTTCATGTTTATAGAAATAATTATGGGCTACTTTCTCTTTTTGATTATGCTTTTCCCAAATACAATGAGATTAATAATGCTTTGGCTAAAGCACTTTAGTTTGTAAGGAATAAGAAACCTAAACCAGCTTAAATAGAGTGTCCCTATTGAGACGTCTAAAGCCATTCTGATTTCAAATCATTTCCTTATGACCTTTTAATATCTTCCTTTCCCTGGAAACTTGTAAGATTTTCAGTGTTCTGATATTTCTTGTTACCACGCCTTGATGTGAGTGTGTTTTCACACATGATGTTGGGCAGTTCATGGGCTTTTTTGATCTGGAAATTAATATCCTTTGGGAATTTTCTTGAATCATTTCTTTGATGATTTCTTCCCTACGGTTTCTCTGTTTTCTTTTGTTAGAATGCTTATTACGCAGATCCTGGTCCCTGAATTATTTTTCCTTATTTTTTCTCTTTTGCTTTCAATTTCTTTACCTTTTCACTCTACTATTTAAGAGACTTTCTTAGTTTTGTCTTACTATCCTTCCAATGAATCTTTAATTTTTGTTAAAGTTTCTAAGAGTTCCTTTTAGTTTTCTGAAGTTTTGTGGTGGTGGTGGTGGTGGTGGTGGTGGTGGTGGTGTGTGTGTTTTAAAGTAACCTGCTCTTATTTGATGGTTTCAGTTTCTTTCTTTATATATTTGAGGATACACACACACATACACATACACAAATTTTCTTTTTGTCAAAATGTAATCTGTAAACACAAAGGAATACAGAACAAGATGTATAATTCAATGATTTATCAGTAAGCAAACATCTGTGAAACTACCACCCAGGACAAGTAATAGAGTGCAGTTCTTCCCTTTTTTGCTTCCCACCCCCTCAAGAATTATTTCTTCACTTCTTCAGGCTCATAACTCCCACTGGTAAAGAATGACTAAACAAGTCAGTCTGTACCATTATTCTTTATAATGATAATAGCAGCCATTTAACTAAAGAAATGTCAATGTAGTTAAAAAAAAAAAGAGCGATAGGGACATCAGGAAGAAAATTATACAGGGTGGAGAATTGGAATGTGAAAGGTAGACATGATGTTTGATGTAAATTAGTAGAACGAAAGATATAAAAAGATGCTCTTTTGTGTTTATTAGTCTGGTTAGTGTATGATATTTGGGGCTTTAATTAGCTATTCAGGAAAGGCAGATCTTTGAAGAAAGGCTTGTGATATTAACTTGTGTCATTCATCAATCAACTATACATCATTTATTAAGTAGTACAGATTCAAAGATGCATTGAGCTCAGTCACTGCCCTACAGAGGCTCAAAGATATTCTCTGGCTTCAAATGGACCTTTTTTAAAAAAGGTATATCCTAATAAAGGTCAGAACATGAAGTATTACGTTTTTACCCTCATAGACGAGATGTATCTGAGATTGGCCTGGTGAGAGATTGGAATATTATGTTAATGTTCCCAGTATTCTTTCTCATGTTATACAGAAATCACACTCCACTGATTCTAAGGTTCACTGGATTAGAGGAAAATCTTAAACCTAGGAAGATTAATTCAAATCCCGTATTAACCTATTTGATCATTTCATAGTATTATTGGATAATTTATAATTAGTGACAAGCATTTAGAGTTCATGAATAATCCTGTTTGGGTGATTGCTCCTTTGCTCTGACCTTCCATGCTCCCTGTTGTTTCTAAGTGATAAATGGTTATCACTTGGAAACATTTATTGTTCTGGACATTCTGCTTTTTCTTTACCAAATGATACAATATCTTCCCAATTTATGTTAAGCATGCATTTTCCCCCCAGGCCTTTTCTTTTGTCATACAGAATTTTCTAGGTAAGTATATCTTTGTTCCTGATGACTTTAGTTGTAGCATTTCAACCTGGATTAGGTTTTTATTATGTTGGGATTTTGCTTTTCTGCATCACTAATCAAACAGTCTCTAATGACATTTTGTCTTTTGATGTGAATTGAAGATTGAGGCACTCAATATGTTCTAGCACATAATGACCTATCCCATAAAGATACTACATGGAAGGATAACTTTTTTTGGAAAAAGAGCTGTGCTGTATACTGTTATAAACTTAAAAAGGCAAAATAAGGACTGATCAACTTTAACAATTATTTGCAAACATGCAATTTTCTAAGCTTTGAAAGATGAAAGGATTGGTGAACCTGTTCATTTCTCATTGTTGAAAGTAGAAGACTCCTTCTTTCATTCTATTGAGATCTGGGATTCATGTTGGGAAAGTGTAATTTCTGTACTGAGCTTTTAAGATAGGTTTGATTTGTAAAACGTATTTTGGTTTCTCATTGATCTTTTAAATCTGTAGGCCTTAGGCTGAAATGGAGGGAATCTGTTCCTGTTAGCTCCGTGTTTTGAATCTAACCTTTGCTTAGTACCCACTTCTCTTATATTGTTCTCTGCCTGCTAAAAGGTCCTCCTTTTTCGTTGTCACCTTACTGACTTTTGCCTTTTCAGATGACTGTTTTACATTCCAGTCTCTCCTAATTTCCTTCTTACAAATGCACCTTATGTTTTTCCTATTTCTTTAGGGCCAAATATAAAATTTTGTGACATTATTTGCTTGACAAATCCATGCTGATGTGTTTAGTTGATGCAATTATATTGGGAAATTCCATTCTCAGGTAAAAGTAGAGTTGCATTTTAAGGCAGGTTATTCTAGAGACAACACCTAAGGCTACAAAGGTGACTTCTATGTAGAAATTTTGGACACTGTTTTTGACCTTGTGGGCAGATACATTTTTTTCTGGAGACCATGAATTACGATTTTTTTTTTAGGTTATACTGCATAGCTTCTTATACTCTGATTGCTTGCTTATATCTTAGTTAAGATTCTGGTTGGCTTAAGCAAAGTTTCAAATTTATTGTAATGAAACACTGGTATCTCATGGAACCCAATGGCAAGATGTACAAGCTACATGAAAGAATAAAATAGATAGAAATAAAATAAAATATAAAAATAAAATAGAAAGCAGTTAGAAACCCAGCCAGCCACTTCTCAGTCTTTCTGTTGAAGGCCATGTGGTCTCTGTATTAGTTTCCTGTTGCTGCTGTAATAAATTACCACACATTTAGTGGCTTATTCTCTTAGAATTCTGGAGGCTCAGATGTCCAAAATCAATATCACTGGGCTCAAATCAAAGTGTCTTATCAGGGCTGTGTTCCCTCTGGAAGCTCTAGAGAGCCTGTTTCTATCTTCTAGATCTAGAGCTATATTTCTTTTTTTTTTATTTTATTTCAGCATATTATGGGGGTACAAATATTAAGGTTACTTATATTGCCCATGCCCCCCTTCCCCCTCGAGTCAGAGCTTCAAGCGTGAACATCCCCCAATAGAGCTATATTTCTTATACTCCTTGACTCATGTCCCCTTCTTCCATCTTCAAAGAATTATAGCATTTTGCTTCAGTTATCACATTGCCTTCTTCTTCTATAGTAAAATATCCCTCTGCCTCCCTCTTATAAGGGTACTTATGATTGTATTTAGGGCCTACCTGTATAACCCATAATATTCTCCCCATCTTACAATCCTTAACTTGATCACATCTGCAAAGTACCTTTTGCCATATAAGGCAACAGATTCCAGAGATTAGGACTTGGATATCTTTGGGGGCCATTATTCAGTTTACCAAATTCTCTTATTGCTGTTCCTCTCTCTACAGTTCTTCATGGTTCTTTCTTCTTATGAAGACTAACTTTCTCTATTGTGGCATACAGATGCCAAGCATATATAACCCACAATGGCAGCTCTAGGTCCTAGGTTCACAAGAGAGTAGTTCAGACTGATAGGATAGTTGAATATCCATTCCAGATTTCCACAAGAAGTAGTTTGAAGCCCTAACTTGGTCGAGTATCCAACCCTGGTCCAGTTTCTTAGTCCAGGGGGCAAGTTTATGCAGAACAAATGTGACTTCAGACTTCTCAATCCTGTTGAGTAGGTGCAATTCTCAGAGAAAAAAGGATGAGTAGAGGACCTTAATTGAGGTTCTTAATTTAGCCATAACTAGTGACAGAATAAATAGATATTCTTGAAAATCATAACTGGAGTGTTTGGTTGCAGCAAGCAAGGTGAATCTTACAAGAAATGATAGATATTTAATGATTATTATCCCTTTGCTCTTAAAACCAAATGAGAGGCCAGTTGTGGTGGCTCACACCTGTAATCCTAGCACTCTGGCAAGACAAGCCAGGAGGATTGCTTGAGGTATGGAGTTCAAGACCAGCCTGAGCAAGAGCAAGACCCCGTTTCTACTCAAAATAGAAAAATTAGCTGTGTGTGGTGGTGCATGCCTGTAGTCCCAGCTGCTGGGGAGGCCGAGGCAGGAGGATCTCTTGAGCCCAGGAGTTTGAGGTTGTAGTGAGTGATAATGCCACTGCATTGTAGCTGGGGTGACAGTGAGACTCTGTCTCAAAAAGCAAAACAAAACAAAGAAACCAAATGAGAGCCAATACTATAATTGCAACCCTTACAATACACTATAAAAGAGAAACTTTTATATGTATGAAAGAAGTGGAGGGCAAAAGAAATCTGAGTTTAGAGGAGGTACAGGACACATAGAGAATGAGATTGTTGTGTACCTTTACTGTTTGTTTCTGCTCAGATTGCTTATTTAAATAGCTGTTATTACCATCACTCAAATAAATAGATTCTGTGGGTCTTGGAATTGCAGACTTGGGCCTCTCCAAGTTGCATTGTGAAACTGAAGATACCCTCCCATAACTACTCCCACCGTTGGTACAACAGCTGCAGACTTGCTGTGGGGATCTGTTTAGCTTCTTCTCAGAGAGGATTGTGGCAGTTGCCCCCAAATCATGCTCACATTCTTTGAGATTTTTTCCTTTTAAACACATGATTATATTTTCATAGCATTCTTACTTTGTACCTTATTAAAGGTATTAATAAGGTACAAATTAAATCTGAATTAAATCTCTTCTGGGACCTTTCAGATTTGTTTTACTTTTCTGATATAACAAAAATTCTAAGTTTGTTAATGTTTGAGTCATGTCTTAATTTTATATTTACTTGTCATGTATAATTCCTAATATGACAATTCTATAGAGAAGACTAATTGTGGATGCATTAATTGATGGCACTTGATATAGAAGAAAATGACCATATTCAACAGTATATTGTTAAGTGTAGAAACAAATTACTACCATAGCTGCCTCACTGAATAGCCTCACATAATGTGTCTGGTTGGAACTAGATGGCATCAGATCAATAAATATAGCATTATTGTAATAATTGAAATCAGTTTTAAAATTTAACAAATAAAAGCCTTGGTTTATAATTCCAGTCATTAGTGTGGATTATTCTTCAATAGATGGAATAGGATTTCCACTATTCCATCTGTTTCCTGCATAGTATATGATTCTCATTTTTGGATAGGTGGTGCTGACTTTTCACAAATAGAATAAAATGTCCATTTTCAAAATTATCTTCCTAATGTATTCTAAGTTAAAGTAATAGTTGCCTTTTCACATCCTCCTAAAATGTTACTTAGCAAGGTCACAGAAGATGTTGGCATAGGTATATGTATTGGATATGAGAATGCTGATTGTGGGAAGTGGGGAAAAATAAGAATAAGGGAGCTTATGTTAGGAAAGTAGGGAAGGGTAAAGAGTGAAGGGTGGATACTGCCCAAGCCTGGGCACCTATAAAGTATAGAAGGTGTGGGTGCTGACCCACAAGTATATGTGAGTGCTAGTCTATAAAACCATCTGGCTTAATGCATTTATATGAGCAAATTAGAGATGTAAATGCAGCCATGCAGGATTGATCATACACTGTGCTGCTCTTTGCTAGTCTTAGTGCCAGAACACATTTCATATTCTTGGTACTCTGTATGATTTCTTTATATTTATTACTCTTGTTTGGTATACCACATCCTATACAGAATTAATGCTATGTAGTGAAATTTTTTGATGTCTGTGACTGTAATGCAAAGGGAAAATCTCAAGGGGAAAGAGGAAATAGCAAATCAGCATTGTTTTCTTTTATTGCTCAAATGCTACCTAAAATCTTTAGTAAATTTACTGCTGTCTTTATGTTGAGAATCTCTTTGCTTTCTCTGGATAATCCTATATTTTCTAGAATTTTTCTAGTTGATACTCTTCATGCCAAGAGTTGGGAGACTTTTTGTGAGAAAATGTAAATTTGCTTGACTGAGGTAACAAGTTAAGTCCTGGTGCTCAGAAACAATGAAAACTGATTATCACTGTGGCCGAAATTGCTAGCTGTTCCCTAATATCCACTTCCCTTTCTTAGCAATAAATTGTGCAATTATTAACTGACCTTTGACCTCCCAGAACATCAGCTACATTACCCAACCTTATAGCTAGGATATAGTCATAAAACTAAATTCTGGACAGTGGGATGTAAGCAGAAGTGTCAAGTACAATTTCTAGGATACATCTTTATAGGAAGGAATATGCTTTTCTTCCTTTCTCTTTCATATTTCCTTTCTCTTCCTGGCTAGAATGTGGATATGATGGCTGGTACTTAAGCAACAATCTTGAGCTGTAGTAGAAGCTATGTGTCAAGGGGTAGGGAGCAAGATAGGAAACTAGGTCTCTAATGATAGCTGAGATGATATATCAACCTTGTATTTCTGATGTCTGGACTTTGTTAATACCAGAGAAAATTAAACTTCTCTTAGTTAAGCCACTATCATTTTGAATTATCTAAGACCTGCAGCTAAATCTAGCCCTAACATAATCAGGATAAGACATATTTTTGTGCCTGTTATAAAGTTGAGGAATTGAAAGTTTCTGGAATTTAGATTTTTTTAAAATTAAAAATGTAGCTTCTGGCTGGGCACGGTGGCTCACGCCTATAATCCTAGCACTTTGGGAGGCCGAGGCGGGCGGATTGCTCAAGGTCAGGAGTTCCAAACCAGCCTGAGCAAGAATGAGACCCCGTCTCTACTAAAAACAGAAAGAAATTAATTGGCTGACTAAAAATATATACACAAAAAATTAGCCGGGCATGGTGGCACATGCCTGTAGTCCCAACTACTAGGGAGGCTGAGGCAGAAGGATCGCTTGACCCCAGGAGTTTGAGGTTGCTGTGAGCTAGGTTGACGCCACGGCACTCTAGCCTGGGCAACGGAGTGAGACTGTGTCTCACAAAAAGAAAAAAAAAAATGATTCTTTTCTCCATATCTAAGTCTAACCTATTTGTACTCCTGCAATTTTCCTACATGCAGAGTTTATCATGATAATTGTATTTTAGGAAGACAGCTGAAGAAAATAGTTTCCTCCCAAATGAGAGAAACCAGAGTTTGTAAACCTAAGTCAGTAACCAGAAAATATAAATCTATGATGTTGTATAGTTCTGCTTGTTATACATGATCATTGGACACACAGAGGTACAGAAATGTAGTAAGAAAGTGAAGTTTTGGGGGAGTCTATAAAATGGAAAGCATCTGGTGTGAAGTCTATAAAAGACCACAGTATCAGGTCATTTCTAGTTTTTTTGTGAATTGAAATCTGGCTTAATATAAATGGCTTCCAAGTGGTATTGCTTCCTTCTGTTCTGGAAGAGGACATTAAAGCAGTGAAGAATGTTGTAGTTTAGTTAGATAGATGTGAAAATCCTAGGAGGGTTATCACTGGGTAAGTATCATTTTTTTCTATATAAAAATGAAATGATAACAAGGGGGAAAAACTTAAAGATAGTAGAAAAAGTAAAGATAAAATACAAGTCCTGATACTGAGAGAAAAAGAGGATATTTCATTTTAGATTCTGTTTAAAGAAGATTCAAGTCTTTGGATTTTTTTCCTTCCAAAGTGAGTAAATGAAGACAGAATCTTATCACCATTTAATTTTGTCTTTTTCATAGATTGGAAAAATCTGTCCTAAATAAAATTGAAAAGTAAAAATCAAGAGATTATAAAAGATAAGTGTATAATCAGGAAAACAAAGGTGCCAATATGTTAAATAAGCATATGCTTCCTCACCATTCTCATAGGGGTACAAATATGACATGGCTTTATTTTCCTTCAACGGTGCTTTACCAAGTTGCTCTTTCTGGGCAGGTTTCAGATTCTATAACTTTCTTTGTGATTTTGGGTATTAAAATATTCACTCTGGTCTAATTTAAAATTCTAATATTATATCCAATTTAAAGTTCTTCTTTTCCCTTTTTTCCAGAGCTAGTGGCCCAGGCTTCATTGGGGGGGGGGGCATTGCTTTTTTAAACTTCTCTTCCCCCTCTCTTCTGGGTCTCTAGCTCTTCCAATATGTTAGTATGTGAAGGAAGAAGATAGAAAGGGTTAAATGTCTCTGAACTTACTGATGCTGTTGTAGTTCATTCACTATTGATTGTTGCAGTTTTTTGGGTGAAGTTTGGCAGGTATCTAAATGATAGTTCGTTTATGAGAACATGTATATTAATTTCTTGGAGGACCCTTAGGAACTTCCCCACTGCAGTTTCTTGATGGGAGAGAGTAAGTTCCAGTTCTGTTTCTTAAAACTTCTTTCATCATCCCCCTCTAGTGGTATGGCCTAACGCCTCCTTCTATACAATCTCCTAGCCTTCAAGTGCTTCCTCTTGGGTGGTTACTAGGAAGATATCCCAAGCTATCTTCTATGGTGTCTAAAATTTGGAAATTCATACATCTTTGCTGTCCCAAATTATTGGCATTTAAGCTATTCTAGTATTGTCCTCCTTTTCGCTAGTTCTCTGAAATTATCAAGGCAGATCAACTAGCCATTACCTAACCCACCTGGAAATTTGTAAAATTATTGGGACAGTAATAAGCCCTCTAGATGACTCTATTACATGCTATACTTTGAGAACAGATGATCTAACCGATTATCCAAATGGGGAATGAGATGCTAGTCTTTTCTTACTACAGGTATTCTCAATCTTTATCATTGATTTCCTTGGAAACTCCTAGTCCCACTTTGACTTGGGGTAAGGAAAGCCATAGAACTTCCCTGATAACTTCTTGAAATTTCTTATGTTGTTGTTTTTCTATTTTTTTTTTGATGCTTTAAAATATTTTCTCCCAATATCATTTTTGTAAATTGTAGTTTGATTTTTTTTTATTTCAGAATATTATGGGGGTACAAATGTTTGGTTACATGAATTACTTTTGTACAGATTGAGTCAAAGTTATAAGTGTGTCCATCATCCAGATAGTGTGCATTGTACCTGTTAGGTGTGAATTCACCCCTCTCCCACCTGCTTGATTTCTGTTGAATTTTAGTACTATATGTACACATAAATGTTAATCATTTACTTCTAATTTAAAAGTGAGTACATGTGGTGTTTGTTTTTCTATTCTTGTGATACATCATTTAGGAGGATGATTTCCAGTTCCATCCAGATTGTTACAAAAGGTATTCACCATTTTTTTTATGGCTAGGTGATACTCCATGTATACATATACCACATTTTATTTTTATTTTTTATTTATTTATTTTTTTACTTCAGCATATTATGGGGGTACAAATATTACAGTTATGTGTATTGCCCATGCCCCCCTTCCCCCTGGAGGCAGAGCCTCAAGCATGACCATCCCCCAAATGTTGCACATCTCACTCATTATGTTTGTATATACTCATCCCCTCCTAGGCTGACACCATAGCAATTTAGCCTGGGCAATAGGCTAATTTTTTTTGAGACTCTGTCTCAAACAAACAAACAAACAAACAAAACCAAAAAAATTCCAGTGCAAGTGTCTTTTTTTAATAAAATGTCTTTTTTTCCTTCAAGTAAATACCCAGTAGCAGGATTGCTGGATCAAATTGTAGGTCTATTTTTAGTTCTTTGAGGCATCTCCATACTACTTTCTATAGAAGTTGAACTAGTTTGCAGTCCCACCAACAGTGTATGAGTGTTCCTATCTCTCTGCATCCATGCCAGCATCTGTTGTTTTGGGACTTTTTGATAAAAGCGATTCTCACTGGAGTTAGGTGATATCTCATTGTGGTTTTGATTTGCATTTCCCTGATGATTAGAGATATTGAGCAATTATTATTATTGTATAGATTGGGAAAGATGGTGGTGGGGAAAGCAGCAGCAGCAGGAGAGTTATTTGGGGATATTAGCTTATGCTGTATTACTCTGGGGTAACAATCCCCAAATCTCAGTGACTTACAAAGGTAAAGTCCTCACTCACATTGCTTGTTCCCATTGGCTACAGGTCATTTGCAGGCTTGCTTCACAACTTCTTTCCTTTAGGACCCAGACTGAGCTCACCTCTACCTGAGACATGCCAGTGTCATGGCACAGGGAAAAGAAGCGTAATGGAACCACATGATGGCTCTTAAAATTCTGTAAAATGTGGCATATGACAGACCCACATTCTGTTGGGCAAATCTAGTCATATGGCCAAACCTGACATTGCTGGAACAGGAAGTATACTCACCTCAAAGTAAAGGATTCTGTTCAGATGGGCCAGGTAGAGAGGAGCAGTGAATATTTTGAACAAATAAAACAATCTATCACAGTCACTCAATAAATTGTAGCTATTATATTATATATATATTATATTATTGTTAATATATAATTCCTACCTGCAAAAGGTAATAGGAGAGGAAATACTAACAAATATGAAACAGAGAAGAACTAATACCAAACTATATAATTATTAACATAATTACAGCATGGATTTAAAGAAGAGAAGATTCTGAGACAAGCTGTGTGGTGAATGATGGCTGTAATTAGGGTGGCAGGGCTTTAAAAGAAAGGGAATTCCAGAATAGAGCAACAGATTAAGCTATTAAGTGATCGTATTAAGCTAGGATCACTTGAGCCCAGGAGTTTGAGGTGCTGTGAGCTAGGCTGACACCATGGCAATCTAGCCTGGGCAACAGAGCAAGACTCTGTCTCAAAAAAAAAAACCCAAAAAACAAAAAAATTCCAGCGCAAGTGTCTTTTTTTATAAAATGTCTTTTTTTCCTTTGGGTAAATACCCAGTAGTGGGATTGCTGGATCAAATTGTAGGTCTATTTTTAGTTCTTTGAGGCATCTCCATACTACTTTCCATCATGGTTGAAATAGTTTGCAGTCCCATCCCTATGACCTGGATGTAGATAAGCATAACTGGTGGGAAGGACAGAGAAGAGACCCCTATTTAGGGACTAGGATGGCTTTATTTTGAAGTTAAGAAGGATAAGATTGGCAATAAAGGATAGACCAAGGTTATGGAGGACCTCAAAAACCAAGAAAAAAGCTGGATTTGATATTATAGGTAGTAGAGTTTTTTGCTGATCGGTTTTAAGATAGACTCAGCAAGACCATATGGTCTAATGGAAAGAGAGCTAGATTGAGAAGTATAATGGTATTTCTGCCACTTATTAGCTATTTATCTTTGGATAAGTCAGTGGTCTTTCATTCAACAAGTATTTAGCATTGCTGTGTACTAGGCATCATTGCAGGTACTAGGCCTATAGAGATGAAATGATAGAGATCCTGCTTTTAGCAGTTTTAGGCAATTAGAAGATACCATAGAAAATGAAATGATGACAGTAAGCAAGGGGGCCATGATAAGGAATAAGCATGGGCATATGCCAGATGCTCTTTAAGAGGCTGAACATAAGGCTGGGTGCAGTGGCTCACGTTTTATAATCCTAGCACTCTGGGAGGCTTAGGTGGGAGGATCAGAGTTCAGGAGTTTGAGACCAGCCTGAGCAAGAAAGAGCAAAACCTGGTCTCTACTAAAAATAGAAAAAATTAGCTGGCCGTGGTGGTGTGCACCTAAAGTCCCAGCTACTAGGGAGGCTGAGGCAAGAGGATTGCTTGAGCCCAGGAGTTTGAGGTTGCTGTGAGCTGGGTTGATGCATGGCACTCCAGCCCAGGCGACAGAGCAAGACTGTCTTAAAAAAAAAAAAAAAAAGATTAGTTTCATCTTTATTTGGCCTAATTAGCTTTGTTCTGTTTCATTGGCTCAAATATATCTAAACAAAATACCATATAGAGCCATGGTGTTATTAGTAGAGTGCTATGAAATATTGACATATTTTGGCTTACAAATGAGTTATAGACAAGGATAATGATAATTATAGAAAATTATTCTGTGATCCATACTTATAATAAATTCATATCATCAACACATATTCATGAATAAAATAAGCTGTTCAACTAAGAATGTTGATCTGTTTTCTCAACTTTTCATGCTAACATTAGTTTGCTAGTTGTTTATTTTTATTGTCTAGTGTAGAAGACAAGTGGTAGCTTTAATATTTAAAAAATTTCTGAAAGAAAAAGTTTTAAGTAGAGAGAATTATATTAACCTTTTTTTCCCCTGCAAATTGAGAAAAGCTGACCGCATTCCTTTTTTATAACAGCTTTATTGAGATCTAATTCCATGCCATCTAATTCTAAATACCATAAAATTCACCCTTTTAACACATTAGCTGCCATGTGAGTTATATTTAACTCATGCTAGTTTTGAGCCCAGGGCCTCATGAAGCATATGAAGACTCAATTCTCTGAAATAAATTCAATAAGTATGTCATGAGTCATGTACAACTCAATTGACAAGCAGTGTAAAAATGGATTCTAGTGCCGCGTGAGTTGCATGTAACTCATGCACAGAAAGTAATAAAAAATGACAAATTTTTCATTGACTTAGAAAGTATAATTTTTTTTGAAGTTTTTATTCTATTTTTGTAATATAACACTGTGGCTCCAGGGAAAAAATTTTTTTTCTAGCATGGTAGTCAATGTTTTAAAGTGTATACAATTCACTGATTTTTATATATTCACAAAGTTATGCAACTATCACCACTATCTAATTCCAAAACATCTTGATCTCCCCCAAAAGAAACCCCTTACCTGTTAGCAGTCACTCTTCATCCCCCCACATGCTAACCCCTGGCAACCACTAATCTTTCTGTCTCTAGGGATTTTCCCATTCTGGACATTTCATATAAATGGAATCGTATAATATACAACCACATTCTTTTTTAACAGCAGAATATCTGAATCCAAGTCTAGAAATACCAGCATTCTTACCAAAGCATATTTGAACAAAACTTCAGTTTTATTGCTAAACTGGATTCTATATCTTAGGAATTGGGTGAGACAGGAAAGTATAGATATGATGGCAAATTCATCAATCCAAGGGAGGGAGCATGGCAAGGAAATGCTCTTTTGTTTAGAATTATTAGTGTTGCATGAGGGAGGACTACTTAGGAGAAATGTGAATAGGAAAACTCTGTAAGATATTAAATGAAGAAGGCAAATAATTAAAAATAATATCTGTACATTTCAGTTAAGTCTTTAACCCTATTTTGGTGCTGTTTTAGAAGTTAGACTTGTGCTACTTACAGTATATGCCTAACCTCAACTGCCAACATGGAAAGTTATCTCTTGCACTGTGTTCTATACCCAGAACACTACCATTAATTGTGTGAGATGGTATAGGTGATAAGAATATTTTTGTGGGGGTTGGATCTTCTGAATTATCTCCCATGAAAGTCAGTTAGTGTTTGTCTTATGTGTGCACTCAGAACTTAAATGGAAAATTCTTTATGATCTTAATTGCTGTTGCTTAATTTGGTAATCAGTGTTCACTTTCTGACCCATTCAAATGCTTTTGAAATAGGAAGAAAAAAGCCCTCTTATGGTTTTATATGGGTGGCCAGATAGACAGCACTTTAAAAATTAGCATATGAATGTTTTGACTATGTTACTTAAGACAGCCTGTCAGTTTGGCAGCTCTGAGCCTGTTATTTCTGTGCCTTCTCTTTTTTCATTTTTATGTTTTGACAATTAAGATTGTACTCTTGACAAGTGATTTGTACTTCATCTAAGAATTTTGAAATGTTTTTAATTTATTTATTAAACTATCTAAAGATCATTTTATCTACCTATCTTTGAGTAATAAAGATTTTCCCTAATATAAATGAAGATAGAAAGTGATAGTATTAGAGTTCTTACTGTAAAAGACATTATTGGACAATAATTATTTTCAGAATAATTATTGCTTATTTTTCAGAAGTTTATATTTCTTTCAATTCAACGTCTTCTGACTTAGGGCTGGGTATAATACTGACTTAAGAGGAATGGCCTCTTTTTATATCTCTTAGAGAGTATCTTTCAGGAATGAAGATATTTACAGGTATCCCTTGATAGGGGAACAAATGCCATGATGAAAATTTTATTGCAAAAGGAAATTCTATGTATTTAATCTTATCATATAACTGATGTGATGTTCATTTATTCAACAGATATTTAATGGGTACCTAATATGCTGGGAGCTGTTCTAAGGACTGGACTTAGAGCTGGGAACAATACAAATAGCACTCCATAAAGCTTACAAACTGTTGGGGGTCACAGAGGGTAAAGTTAATAATGGAATTTCAAATTATAATAAGTGGTTTGAAGAAGACAAAGCAAAGTAATAGAATATATAGTAATTTGGGGAGGGTAATTTTGGTCATGGAAGGCCTCTCTGAGGACTTGCTATTTAAAAAGAAACCTTGTGGAGAAGGAAACACCTATTCTGGAGGAAGAGTAGACATTACTGCAATTACCAAGGTCATGAAGGAGGCACAAGAAGGCAGGTATGGCTGCAGCACAGTTAACGGAAAGTACGATAAGAAATGCGGGTGAAGAATAGGGACTAGATCATGTGGGACCTTATAGGCCATGGTGAAGGGTTTTGGTTTTATACTTTGTGCAAAGGAAAGCCTTAAGTGGGTCTTTAAACAGGGGAAATGCACAATCTGATTTTCATTATGGAGAGAGCATTCCGGCTACACAGAGAGATTGCATCACAGGAGACAGAGTGGAAAGTATAGTAGTAGCCCAGATGATAATGATGCCATCTGTGGCTAAAGAGGAAGGGATAGAGGTAATGAAAAAGTGGCAGGATTTGGATTAGGTTTTGTAGAGAGAGAGAGCTGAGGACTTGCTAGTGGATTGGATGTTGAGGGCCAGGAAAGGAGAAAAATCAAAGGTGACTGTAAAGGTTTTGGCTTGAGCTGCTGTGTGAATAGAGATGCCATTAATTGAGATAAAATAAAACTGAAGAAGGACCAGATTCTTTGGCTATGTAAGTCTGAGATGTGTGTTAGACATCTTAGCGAAGACATTGAGTAGGCAATTCTTTATACAAGTCTGGAGCTTTGTAGAGTATTTGAGACATAAATATGGGAGTCATGAATTAAGAGATGGTATTTAGAAGCTTGAGACTGGCCGAGATCTCTGAGGGGGTAATTATAGACAGAAAAGAGGGCAGAAGACCTATGGATATGTTCACACAAGAAAAATTTGTGTTCTAATGTAAACAAAATCAAATGTCCCTGTGCATAAGTCAGGATTCTAAGTTGCAAGTAATGGAAAGCAGCGTGACTGTTTTAGTCAAAAGGAGACTTTATTGAAAAGATGTTGGGTGGCTCATAGAATCATTAAGAAGTCTGATGAATCAGGTTTAGAAAATGGACAGAAACCAAGGGAGAACAGGTTACCTGGCTCTCATCCATAATGATGCACAGCAACTGTTGTACCCTGGATGCCAGAGCTTGAACCACCACTGCTGGAGCTGGATGTAGGATACCCTTATGAGATCCACTGGCTCTAGAGAGAGCCTATGAGATCCACTAACTCTAGAAACTGGATGTTGCTGTGGCTACTGCCAGAATAAATTCTCTCTGCTGCTACTCTTTGTGTTACTTGCTTTAATTCAATGTTTTGGCAAAGAACTGGGCCTAGGTATTGTGTCTTCATCTTAGCTCAGATGGTGGGGGGAAATAATTATCTGAACTTTCTGATTGCTATCATGAGAGATATTCCCCACATTCCATCAAGACTTAGATAATGGGGAAGTCCCCCAAAACATAGCATAGGAGATTAGATGAAAGGCAGTTCAACAACAACCATAAACATGTCCCTCCCCAAGAAGACTATGGTTATTCTCTCACGTCACAACCATGTTTCAGTTCTGTGAATGTCATCCATTTGACTGCTTATAAGTTCATAATTTTGATGTTGAACAATAAGTCATTAGAGGCCTCCAAATGGACCTCAAGAATATTTTACCATACTGACTCTCTTTTCCTACAACCTCTTTCCAGTCCCAGGATTGAGAAGAGACTCACTTTCCTTATGTCTTTTTCTCCATAGCCAGAGGAATATAGCCTCTTTTGGTTAAAACACACATGTAAACACATTTTATTGCAAAAATGCAACACATGTAAGCCCCTAGTTCAAGCATCTTTCTTAGGTAAAATCTACATATTAAAAAAAAAAAGTACACATAACCACTACCACTACATACTCAGGGTTTTTAAAAGAGGGTTACTAAATCCAAAGCTATGGATTCTGGCCCAAAGGTATGATCACTAAATCTATTCCAGAGAAGTTTTAATTAAAGATAACATAAACTAAAAATTTCCCCTTTTTGGTAAATTTTCTAATAGCAAAATTACACATGCTTTATAGCTACCTGGTAGAGAAGATTGGTAAAAAGATTGTAGCCTAAGATATTATAGTATATTAACCTGCTTTATATAAGATAATTTATAACACAGGCATAGCATTCTTATGGTAGAAAGGTTAACTGCTTGGCAAAGAGTTCAATTAACATACAGTGAAGTCCTCACTTTAACACCATTGATAAGTTCTTGAAAACTGTGACTTTAAGCAAAACAATATATAATGAAACCATTTTTTCTCGTCAATTTTATAAAGAACAATGTTGAACGAAAGACATTATTTGAGGACCTGTTGTATGTCGTTTTTTTTTTTTTTTTGAGACAGAGTCTTACTTTGTTGCCCAGGCTAGGGTGAGTGCCGTGGCGTCAGCCTAGCTCACAGCAACCTCAAGCTCCTGGGCTCAAGCAATCCTTCTGCCTCAGCCTCCCGAGTAGCTGGGACTACAGGCATGCGCCACCATGCCCGGCTAACTTTTTCTATATATTTTTAGTTGGCCAATTAATTTCTTTCTATTTTTAGTAGAGACGGGGTCTCGCTCTTGGTCAGACTGGTTTCGAACTCCTGACCTTGAGCTATCCACCCGCCTCGGCCTCCCAGAGTGCTAGGATTACAGGCGTGAGCCACCGCGCCCGGCTGTATGTCGTTTTGCTTGTAAGTTGCTATTTCCAAGAACCTATACATGATGTTAAGTGAGAACTTATGTATTTCCAGGCTAGCCACCCATGTCCTTTTTTAAGCATTATTGGAAAATGATTGAATGCTGGCCTTTTACATTGAGTGGTAGATTTTGTTGTGTTCCTTCAAAGAGATTGACCTTTACTCTGGGAGATAGTTAAGTTACTTGCAGATTAAGTTTGCATCTTTCAAGGTTTGTTTTTAAGCTTTGTTAGAGCAAACTCAGAGTACACTTTATTCTGGGCTAGTTTACCCTTTCTGCAAAGACGTGACCTTTCTGAGGTCTCCACTGAATGTCCCAAGTGTTCAATGATGTCCCTTCCCTCCACCCTAGCTGGTTGGAATTTGAAAGTCTTGCAGCTCTGATGAACTTTGGCAATTGTTCAGCATATAGCTTCCCTTTGTCTGGCCATGTGGAGTTTCACCCTATGTTGGCCAACATTCAGCCAAAACTCAAGGGAACTCCTGTGCTGATTTTTGAAGTCCTTGTTGGTATAGCCCCTTCCAGTGCTTTACTCTCAATATTTGAGCTACTTTGTCTTCCTCAAACTCTGACCTCTGTCTCCTCAACTCAACAAGACCATTGTGTTCTGCTTGGGATCACTTTCCTGCCCTGTGGTCTGGAAAGTACCTCCAGGCAGAAAGGCAGGGTGATCACTGGGCTCATCTCATTTGTTTTGCTTCTCTAAAGGTTACTAGTACAATGTTTCCTGTTGTTTGTAACACTTTGAAAGCAGTATTTTTCCTTTATTTCATCCCATTTTTTAGTTGTGTCAGGAGAATAAGCCTGGTCTCAATTGCTATGTCATGGACAGAAGCAGAAGTCCTATTAGAAAAATGATTATACCACTGAAACACGTGAGCATTAATTCTGGTACTTTGTGACCCTTAAAATATAATCAGTACAAAATCTGTGGTGAAGAAAGAGAAAAAAAAAATCAGAGTTAGCATCATAAAATAACAACTCTAATAACAATGCTAAGCATATAGGATTATTCTATGCATAGAATATATTATGTGTATACATGTGTGTGGATAATTACATATATAGCTTAATCTTCCCAACCATGTTTAGGTAGGCACTATTATCTCCATTTACAGAGTTAAAAATCGAGATACAGAAAAAAAAAGTAACACAAGGACACACAGGTAGTGTGTGGATCCGGGGTTTGAACCTGACAATACTGGCCAAATAAAAATTGCTGCCTCAGGAAACTGGGTAGGTCTCCCATCCCATCTGGGCAGTGAAGTGGGTTGTGTTTAGAAGAATAACATTGCTCAAGACTCAATTCTGTTCTCTCTGTTGTTCTCACTGTCTCTATTCTTAATCTTCTCATTTTAAACTCCATCCCTAGAAGAATTTTTTTTAACAGAAAGTTTTATATATATCATCATGTGAATGACCCCACATCTCTTTATAGCTACATCTATCTTCTATTAATCAATCAATATCTATATCAATAGATATCCTTAACTCTACTAGAACAAACCTCTGCCTGCCTACTCCATATCCCTGTGTCTCTCCTGTCAATACCTCAGACCCTACAAATCTCAAACTGAATTCAATATCTGTTTTTTCTGTGATCCATGCTTCAGTTAGTAGAGTGTCTCTTTTCCTAAAAGATTTTGAAAAATTTGGGGATCACCTTTAAATTTCTTCCCTCTCTGTCCTTTTCATGAAACAAATTCTTAGGACCTTTTTTACTTGTGAAATGTCTCTCAGGAAGGTCCTTTTTCTTTTTCTGCTACCCTAATTCAAGACCTCCTTATCCCTTATTAATCTTGCAACAGAAACTTATTTGGCCTTCCTGTCTTTATTGTCCTCCTTTGCTTTCTATCCTCCACAGTACTTGCAGAATTATCAGCATAAAAGTGAAATAGAATTGCCAATACCATAATTAAAATCGTGTGCTGGCTCATCATAGTACTCTAAGTCAGGAGTTAAGAGGCTTTGAAGTCTGACTGACTTGAGTTTCTTTTCTACCACTTTCTAGCCATAAGTTTGGAATTTACTTAACCCTTTATCCTTAGACTCCTCTCCTATAAAATGGTCATAATAATAATTCCTCCTCATGAAAATGTTATGAAGATGTTATTTCAATGAAATAAAAAATGTTTAAAATATTTCAGTTCATGCCCACCCAGGGATGCTGCGTGTGCCTATCTGCCCGGCTAGCTCAGTCGGTAGAGCATGAGACTCTTAAAATATTTCAGTGCTCAACACATACTTAATAAAAGAGAGGTATTGTCATTATGGTTAAGAAAATAGTATTCACAGCCTTCCAAGTTTAACTCTACTACAGCTCGTATTGTGTATAGGTTTTAGATCTATTATCATCAGTCCCCAACCTTTTTGGCACCAGGAACCAGTTTCATGGAAGACAATTTTTCCATGGATGTTGAGGGTGGAGGGCGGTAGGCAGAGCTTAGGCAGTGATGCCAGTGATGGGGAGTGGCTGTAAATACAGATGAAGCTCAGCTCTCTTGTTGGCTGCTCACCTTCTGCTGTGTGGCCCTTGCTTTCTAAGTTTCATGGAAGAAAATTTTTCTGTTGGGGGGGGTGCCAGGGAGTTGGGGGGTGGTGCTTTGCAGCGGGTCCCTAAGAGGAGTTTGGGGACGACTGCAGTATCAGCTCACTTGCCAATGTGGCCCACATTTTCATACCTCCATATTTTGGCTCATGCTGTTTTTTTTCAATATGGAACCTCCCATCCCCAACCCTTTAAACCCTGCTTGTTGAAAGAATACTGTGTAACATCTTCTATGAAACCTTTCTTAGTTACCACAGTCAGAATTACTCTTTAGAGCTTCTTTAGTCTTAATGAGAGATTATGTCAGTAGTTACTCTGTTCTTCAGCACTTAGCTTGGGCTCTTAGTGTCAGACAAATAGCAAGATGAGTTAACTTGAGCTATTGTTACTATTGTTTATTTATTGTGTACTGTCTTCTTTAATCTCCACCAGATTGCTATCTCCTCAAGGGCAAAATCATCTGATTTATTTTTGTCTCCTCTCACAGTGCCTAGTTTAGTCCCTTGTACATAATGAGTACTCTGTAAATGAGTGTTGAAGTTAAAAGGTGGAATTTCAGCCTCTCTGGAGCTACCTGATGGTGGAAAGAGGTAAGGTGGGTAAGGATAGAGGTGATCCTCTTTGGATGTTGTGGAGCAATCTTCAGTAGCTTCATGCAGGTGGAATGGGAGCATGGTACTCCTGCATCAACTGGGCTGTGTGGCAGAATTCTTACTGTAATGAGTTATTTTAGGTGGTTTTTGTTTTTTTTTTTTTGCAAAGCAAGGCCTTTATATTCTCAAAGTACCCAATTGTGCAAAATATCACTAATAAGGCAATATTTTTTTGTGTCAAATATACTTCTACCTTTGTCCCTTTATTTTCCTAACATTTCTTTAGATACTTGAAAATAATTTAGAGGTCTTTAGGAAAATTAATGTATTTTCCAAACAATGTTTCACATTGAGTTAAATAGTCTACTTCTAAAATACAATAAATGAAAATAAGTATGAGGCTAGCTTTTTCAGGCATTTACCCTGTGATCAATGTCAGACATATCACTCCTTAGGAAATCTTGAAATTCATAACAGTGAAAAAAGGTGTGTTTTCTCCATTTTCCTCTTTCTTGCTATTGTTCAGATTTAAATAGACAAATAGTTATTGAGGAAAATACTATTTTAATAGACTGTTTTATAGTATCTGCTTTTAGGGAAGTGATTTGCAAAGTGCTATTTAAAAAATGAAGGAAATGTAAAAATGCCTACAGATCTGGGAAAATGTGTTCTTACTGTTTGATGTTGGATCTTTAAAACAATAATGTTAAACTTTAACATTTTGAACTGTGCTAGCTTAGTAGCTCTATATAAATAACTCCTAATGGAGAAAGTATATTGGTACAATAGTAATTCTGTAAATATTTCA
The DNA here is from genome assembly GCA_008086735.1 of Cheirogaleus medius. Taxonomy (NCBI): domain Eukaryota; kingdom Metazoa; phylum Chordata; class Mammalia; order Primates; family Cheirogaleidae; genus Cheirogaleus; species Cheirogaleus medius. The sequence continues at coordinate 2,676,151 of VBSM01003230.1, read as the reverse complement.
GGGATAAATACTGATACAATTTGGCTTAAGCAAGATAAAAAAAATTAAGGACACAAAGAAGAAAAAATAAGGTGATTTAAAACAGTGAGTATTTAAAGACTTTTAGGTAATTATCCTCTGTTGAGTGGTATCTGTTAATGAAAGCTAAAACTAACTCACCAAACAGCATGGGAGGAAGTGCCATAGAAATTACAAATAAGTGACCCAAAGGAAATATACCTAAAAAATTGGAAACCAGTTTTAAAGACTTGCATTACTTTGAAGTTTTAGGTTGATTCTATTTTTCAACAGAAACATACATGTATTTTCTCCTTTCCTAATATAATACTGATCACAGATCTCTGCCATCCCCATTTAAATCACTTTGTATGCTATTAAGTCCAACAACATCTGAGCATGCTCCTCAGTCCACAAACCATGCATAGTATGCATATGAATTCACAGATGCCTTCTGAAAACCACACCACAGATTAGGAATTATTGGGACCCTTAATTTACATAGGGGAAAGTTAAATCTTCAGTGGTTTAAGTCAGCAGTCACAAATTAGGACCTGCAGATGGAATTTAGCCCTACAGGCATGTTTTGTTTGGCCTGTTAGGAAGCTTTAAAATTTTTGAGCAAACAGCTAAAAATCAGGAAATTTTTGGCTTCTTATGAAAATTTAGAGGATGTGACACTGTTGGACTGATATTCCAGCATGACATCAATTGACGTCAATTGAGTTGCTTAGCACTCACCTTTTTTACGTGATTCATATATCTCTAGGTTTATAAACCTCATAGTTCCCTTTTATTTTTTTACCTGACTCTGTTTTGCTTATTCATGTTGCCTGCCTTTCCCTTCTGCAAATTTTTGTTATATAGCAAGTCAGAGGCAGAGAGGAAAGTAGAAACTTCTCTTTTGCCTCCTAAAGCAGTTGTAGATTCCTACCCTCATCACTCAGGCAGTAGTTTATAAGCAGAAGGAGCCTTGGGTTCTAGCTCTTCCATTGCCATTGACTTGCTGTGTGGCATTGATCACTTAACTCCTCTGAGCTTCAGTTTCTTATCTGTCAAAAGGTCATAATAAGCATTTTAATCATGTACATAGTTTTAAAAAACAGCTCCATAAAATCCTAGTTGATATTTTGTTATATATTAGGTTGCTTAAAAATGCTGTTGTAACCATGCCCTTTTCCTACTGTTCATACTTCAATGCTTTGCATTCAATAGGATAAAGTCCAAATTTCTTTGACTTACATTCGATGTTCCCAGCTATTTAGTTCCAACATACCTTGCCAAAGTATCTTTACTTTGTAGGGAATGGAATGGAATTTCATTTATTTACCATTCATTCTTTTCCTCCCCACCATTCATTCTTTTATCCTGTAAATTTGAGTACCTTTTCTGTGCCAGGTGTACTGTTCTAGGCACTGGGGATTGCAAAGTTGAACAAGACAAAGTCCCTGCCTCTAATAGTCTCATACTTAAGCCTTATATTTTAGGTAGGTTAATATTTTTTACTTTGAATATGTCTTACATATGTCTGCCTCCTTTGCTCACACTATTCTCCTTTTTCTCTTTCTTTCATTGTTTTATTCAACAAATATTTATTGCTTGCCTACTGTGTGTCAGGCATTGTTTGCGGTGTTGGTATTATAACAGAGTAAAGTTCCTGCTTCCTTAGAATTTATGTTCTTGTGAGGTGAATAGACATTTTATAAACAAATACGTGTGTGTGTGTGTGAGAGAGAGAGAGAGAGAGAGAGTGTCAGTGTGAGTGTGTGAGACATAAGGGCTATGAAGTGAAATGTAGCAGCATGAGGGTTTTGGTGCTATTATTTTAGGTGGGATGGTGAGAGACAGCCTTTCTAATAATATATTTGAACAGAATCCTGAAGGACTGAGGGAAAGAACCAAGAGGGTACCTGGAGGAAGAGTGATCCAGGAAGAGAGCACAAAAAGTGTTTGCTTGGCATGGTCAAGGGACAGTGAGAGGGCAGTATGGCAGGGGCTGAGTAAAGGAGTTGGAAGAGTGTAAAAGGTGAGCTCAGAAGGGTAGAGGGGTCCAGATCCTGAAGGGTATTACAAACTATAATAAGCATGTTGGCTTTTGGCTCCAGACTTAGTCTTGTCTTCTCTGAATTTTTACTTGAAGTTCCTTTGTGAAGCTTTCTTTGACCATCCTTGTTCATGATGATTTCTCCTAACTCCTGGAGCACTTGTTTGTTGACCACATAACTCATTTGTTGTTTAACTGACTAAGGCAGTGAGTGCCTGCTTGTCTTCTTATAGGTCTTCTGTTCTGTCCTAATTTCTTTGTAACCTCCTCTAGCATAGGGACTTGGTCTTATACCTTTCCATCCTACATGATGTTCTGTACCTTGTTGGTACTTAATATATTTTGTTTTGTGAGGCCCTGGCTTTAGATGTCTGTAACAGGAATTTGAAAGTGATGTCTAAGAAAGAAGTAATGGGAATTGGTGATAGATTACACATAAGGAATGATATTAAAGTTTTAGTTTGTGATCCTGGAAGAATAATGCTGTTATAGACATACATACAAAGGAAAATTGGGAAGAGAAGCTGATTTGGGGATAGATTGATGAATTTGGTTTGGAATTTATTGAACTTTCTATGCTAGTAGCATATCTATTAATAAATGAGGTTATCCAGAATGATTTAGATATGTTAGAATACACACAGAATATTGCAGTTATTTGTGACTGCTGCCTGCAGTTATGTTATCTTCTCAGGAGGAGGTACAGCTTCTTACTCATATTTCTAGTACTTGAATAGGGACTGGCAAATAGAAGGTGCTTTAGTCATTGGTACTTAATAAGTTTATTGAGATGAGGGATAAGGTTGGCATGTAACTATGATGCATGTCATAAAAAAGGCATAGGCTCTGAAAAGGTCATTATGGGTCTGAATTTTAGCGCCACTATGTTGTATATGTGCGGTCTTGGTTGAACAAATGAATCTCAGTGTCTTCATCTGGAAATGGAACAATAAAGACCTTCTTTGCAGGTCTGTGAGATAATGAATGTAGGTATGGGTTCTAGCATAGACTGGTGTCTCAATAAATAGTACCTATTCATTCTGCTAAAATTGTTAACATTATTCTTATAAAGATAATGCTTTCCGTATTGAATTTTAGACTCTCAGGCTTGGAAAAAAAATCTCAAAAGTAATCCCTGAGTTAATTAACTATTTCGGGTGTTTGAATGACATAATTATAATCTGATATAGTTATTGATCAATTTGCCTATAATCTCATACATTAGCCAATCCTGGTAATGTTTACAGAACTTGGAGAGTAATAAATTAAATATTTTTGGAACATTAACCTCATATTACATCAGTTACTATTATTATGTACTTCAGTTGGTATTCTGGTAGTTTATATTACCTAGTATATTCCCAGATATCAAAACAGCTTTATGGTGGGATGGGAATTGATGGACATGTTGGATGATGAATAATAGCAGAATTACATAGTATTTTATATTTGTAGATGGATCTCCTTAAATAGGATGGAATAATTTCACAGAAGTAGTAAACTCAATCCCCATACCAATATTTTTGTAGTAATAAAATTAGTGCTAAATTTAGAGAAGCAAATAGAATCTATTAAAGTTAATTTGGGAGCAAAGTTCTTGATTAAAATTTTTTATTCTGTCAGTTACCTCAAATCTTTTTTCTTTAAATCAGAAATTAAGGTCTTTGGCTTAGAGTCCTTTCCTTTTCCTTTTTTTCTCTTGATATAACTCACAAATCTAAGTATACCTTTTGAAATGGTTTCCTGCCTGTGTAGGTGTCCTTGGGCTCTGATTCCTTAGGAGCTGTTAGGTGCCTCTGAAACTGCATGCTTTACTTTTTGTGTTGGTGCAGATGTCGTGGCACTAAGACCCAGAAACCGTTTGCTCTGTGTGGCTGGAGCTGGGCAGGCTGTGTTCGCACTGAAGGGAAGGAAGTCATTAGTGCAGACTGAGCTGTGGAGTTGGGTTCTTGCAGGATATCCTTCCAGCCTTTCCCCCACTAAGGTTCTTGGGAATTAAAAAAAAAAAAAAATCTAAACACACAAACCAAGTTTTCCTATTTACAGTGTTCAGGGAAGGTAGGCATTTCGGGAAGGGCAGATCCTTTCCCCAAGTTATCCAAGAAGGAAGAGAAAACAGCGTCAAGAAGCTCTGATTACAGATCTTTGGAATTTTCTTTGCTAAATTTTACAAACGAGAAATACACCCAGAATTTTGGGAATTGCTCCAGGCTGCGCGTGAGGGTTTGATTGCTTGTCTAATCTTTTTTGAGAAGAGGAGAATTCGCCAAAAGGGGTTTGGATGGCAGGAGCCCGACTGGGATTCTGTAGCAGCTCGCGTTCTCAGTCCCTTCTCTGAGTGAGGGTCTCTGCTGCCAGCTTGGAGACCCCCTGCCGCAGGCTCCTTTTGCAGGCGCCGGCCGGGGAAAATGCCCCGCTCTGGCAGCTCTGGCGGGAGTACGCCGGTGGCTGCTGGGACTTCCTAGCCCGCTGAGAAGTGTGTTCGTGGTTTGGGGATACTTTTCATTGAACTGAAGGCGAAAAGACTGGACTCTCGTGGGGTTTTCCCCTTCGCAGTGAATATGGGAAAGAATTAGGGGGTGGGAGGGAGGCAGCATGACTTGCAGTCGCCGCTGCCCTGCATCTGCCCCCAGCCCCCAGCCAACATCTTGATGTTCCACGTATCGGCTGTACAAATATGATGAAATGGCAGCCCCGGAAGAAGGTAAGTGTCCCGGAGTGGGGACGGGGCCCCAATGCCAGACCTAGGGAAGAGTGACAGGAGGCGGTTGCCCTCAGGTCCCTGCACCCCTTCTGTAGTTCGCTGGACCAGCCGGTCCAAGCAGCCCTGGTCCCTTAGGGACTTGCTGCGGTCCCGTAGGGACGAGTTACCAAGTCCGGTCTGCGTCCACTGCCTTCTAAGTTTTTTCCTCTTGATATGCCTGGACCCTCAGGGTGACAGCTGAGAAACACCCGTTTGCTTTAGAGGTCCTGTGGAGACAGCTAAATGATTAGCTTTGTGGGAGCCAGCCACGAGCTGCCAGGGTCTGAGGACTCAGTGTTGCCCGTCTCCTGGGGGCCGTTTGGGGGCTGCACCCCCGACACATTCCAAGGGCCCCCCCCGCAGGTGGGTGCTGTAACACCTACTTCCCCAAGGGGTTAATAGGCTCGGAGCCGCTGGCAGCTGCTTCCCCAGGGCCCCGCTGGGGGGCGAGCAGCCCCAGCACAACCGCCCAGCAGCTGGTTCCTGGGCGGCGGGGCTGCGGGGCCTCCCGCCCGAGCGCCTGGGGCCGGGCCACGGCTGGGCTTTCGGCCCGCTGGGCTCCCGGCGGCCTCGTGGGCCCGTGCAAGTGTGCGCCGGCCATTGTGCACAGGCGTGTGTGTGCGTGTCAGCGTGCACCAGCGTGTGTGCATCGATCGTGGGGAAGGGGGGAGGGGACACTTTGGTTTTTGCGAGATTATTTCCTAATATGGCTCCTTTGTTGAGAACTCAAGAAAAAAAAATCCAGTGGTTCTATCAAAATAAATTACTATTGGTCCCAGAAATAACGTTTCTAAATGTGGGGCTGCTTCCTACCCCAGGACGTTGAGGGAGAAAGACAGCTCTCTTCAAGTTGTTGGCAGCTGTACGTTTGACTAGGGCTCCCTTTTGCTAACTTGTCTGACTGCCCCTAACTGTTAGGTGAACCCAGTGGTTCACTGAATAACAGGACTTTTTTTTTTAACTTCAAATACCTCATTTGGACATGGTTTTTATTGACATTCTTCTGAAGGAAAACATAGCGAACTGAATGTGCTGTGCCCCTCCCCAGCCGTGACCTGTCTCTGTTAGCAGCTGCCTGGTGTTTTATTTGAACTAGCTAAACTGACTCTTTCTTTGTGGCATGATGTGTGATACCGTGTTTTGCATCAGAGCCGAAATAGAAATCACATGTGGTGTGAAGTGCATGAGAAGATACTGTGCATTTGTTTTATTGCTAGAGAATCTAACAAACCTGGCTTCCATGTAGCCTGGTGAATTGAAAGGTTTTCTTTGATACCTAATTGATGTGATTTTTGTCCTCTGACATTGTATCTTTTGTACCTCATCCTGAAGTCAAGAATCTCTCATATATTAGTTATTATCATAGAGCTTCTTTCAGTGAGATTGGTTTCATTTACTTTGGTTGAGAGATCCATGTATTCCCCACCCCCATCTCCAACCCCTAGTAAAAACAGGATGGGGAAAACCCATAGAAGAAACCATATAATTACGCAATTTAAACAGATGCTGCATATTCCTAAAGTCCTCCATTTCTCCTATATTTGTAAATTGCATATTTATGAGTAGTTTTAAGATGTCTGCAAACTGTACATTCATAAATGTCTGTTTTTTCTATTTTACCCAATATGCAGTAACTCATGTGGTTATGTCTGTGGAAACCCCTCTGGGTACTGGTATTGCTTGAACCACGGAAGTATTATTCTTGGCAGTCAGGTAGATTTCTGGACTCTGGAAGATTCTGTTTCAAGTGCTAGGATTCACTCTGCAGTATTTACTCACTCTGTGATGCTTAAATTGCTATACCAGAAGGTTGTATTTATTCACTGTATTTATAATCTCAAATCATCATTTTATAAGAATCTAGATATAATTCTGCAGAGTTCATAGAAGATTAAAAAATAAGCTGAGCCATTAAATATTGTATGATTACTTGGTAGTGGTTTGAGAACAATTCTTGCTTCTGCTACATTAGAAATGGAAGCTTCTTTGGAAGAGACCCCATATCCAACTCTGATAGGGCACCAATAAGTCTTTGCAAAGATTAAGTTTATTTTCTTACTCTTGCCAGAATACTCATATGATCAGATCATTACCGTGGTTTCTGACTGGGTCTGCTAGCACATTTGTAGTGGTACAGTCACATGCCATGTGTTTTACCAAACTGTTTCATAAAAACCATTTACACTACAGATGAAAAGTAATACTGCATTGATGCGATTTTAACAAAGCTAGGAAGATCATACACAGAATGCCGCCCCAAGCAGCATTTGTGATAGCTTGTTATCATGATGTCCTGTCAGCCACTATACTTTTGGCTTTTCTAAATGCTAGGCTCCCTGTAAGAGAGTGACTATAGGTTCTAGATTTCTTTGTTTCTAACTGAGCATGCAGCTGGGGTATATGATTGAAGCAGGAGCTCTTTCCTCCTCTTTTCTCTGCTTACTTGCTAGATTAAACTAAATTCTAAAACAAGCTTTTTCAAGATGTGAGTCTGGAGAATTCAATTAGAGTCTGCTACCTTTATACAAAGAAACCATCAGAATGAGATTAATCATATTCTGCCCCCAGGACCAGTGTGGAGCTTTGGGCCCAGTCTTACAGAGCACAGTGGGTCTCCTACCAATCGCCATGTAAATTGCCTTACAAAGAAAGAGTCACAAGAATATACTTGTATCTCCAAACTCATCCAGTTGTATATATTAAACATGTACTGCTTTTCCTATGTCAGTCATACCTCAATAAAGTGGCTTAAAAAAAAAAGCAAGATTCTGAGCGGTTGTCCTGATTTCAGCATGGTGAGAATGGCATTTGATGGCATACAAACAACAGCAACAATTTTTAAAGCATCTGGTCTATGTTAGTCATCTCTAATTAGTCTGTATGCATTTATTTAATTCTTATCCAATAAGGTGGTAGGCGTTACAATTTGCCTTTTACAGGGAAGGAAACTGAGGTTTAGAGAGGTGAAGTGACTTACCCAGAATCACACAGCATGGTAGGGTCAGAGCTAAGAATAGACCAGGCTTTATTTACTTCAAAAATGTGTTCTTTACCATTGTACTTGGGAACTTTGATGACCAGGGCTCTTTATCCAAGAAGGATAGAACTAAGAAGATCCCAATAAATGAAATTTAGGCCTAGCTTTGCTCTTTTACTTCTGGATACCAGCACCAGGATGCTCTTCTCCCCCTTGTTCTTTCCTTTTAAAGAAACAGTGATTTTACCTACCTCTGAATTTTTGGAGCTTTTGAAATACTTTGGATAGTCTTTTATAGATTGTAATCTTTTTATCTCTTTGTGCATATATCTCTATCTCTTTATTATGTATGTATCTAGCTTCCTCATGATACTTTGAACTCCTTGAGTTCAGGAACCATGTCTCACATCTCTTTTTTGGTGCCAAGGGTAATATAGTTGCTCAAGAAGTATTAATATTTGATGTAAAAGTAAACAAGAGTGATTACTGTATAAAACCTGTATTTTTAGACTTTCTTATATTTCAATTGATTGATAGATATTATACTGTAGTGGGTTATTAAAGAAAACCAGGGCCAGGCACGATCGCTCATACCTGTAATCCTAGCACTTTGGTAGGTCCAGGAGGAAGGATTGCCTGAGGCCAAGAGTTCCAGACCAGCCCAGGCAACATAGCAAGACCCTGTCATTACTGAAAAACAAACAAAGAAACAAAATAATTAGCTGAGCGTGGTGGCATACGCCTGTAGTCCTAGGTACTTGGGAGGCTGAAGTGGGAGGATCACTTGAGCCAGAGTTGGAGGTTACAGTGAGCTATGAGAATGCTGCTGCACCCCAGCCTAGGTGACAGAGTGAGATTTTGTCTCCTAAAAAACAAACAAACAAAAAGAAAACAAAACCAGAATTTTTGTCACTCACTTCTAGTCTATGCAGACAATATCAGGATGAGAGCAGCTATACTCTCTGCAAAATCTCAAAATCTCAGTGGAAGTCATGGTTAAGACACAGTACCAGGCTCTGTAGACGAGGCTCCAGATCCAGTGTCATGATGCTTTTATTCACATAACATTACTGGCCTGGCAAAATATACTTTCCTCTGTTTTTACCTAAAGAGGTTATCATGCATCACATTATTTTTATCATGTATTTGCAGAAATGATAGTAATTAAAATGCTCATCTCATAAGAACATGTTTGTTTACAGTTCTGAAGCTATTTCTACTCTTTAAAATCCAAAGATTAGTATCAGATAACACTATGTAAATAAGACTGCAGTCAAAACCTTCAGGAAAGCTGCTGCTGATTGGATTTTTTCATTGCTTATCTAATGTTATTTTACTGTTCACACATAATAAAAGATCATTAATAGGAATATGTCACATAAGCTACATTAATTATGTCATTTGAGAGTCATATGATATATTTATCTTGTTATACTTGTCACATTAATAAAATGTGAATCTGTCTTCTTAAATGACTTCTCTGATGGAGTTTCATTTAAAAAGCTTGTTTGGAAGCTCACTTGTGAGGATTATGTCCTGTAAATTTGTGTATTGGAATAGCTTATTTTACAAAGGAATATGTTTCAAATCCCTACACTTTCCCTGTGATGAAGTATTTTGTTTCTGGATTGTAAAGCTAAATCTCAAATTTTAATACCAAATTACTTAGTTACCTGCCTGGATCTTGGTGCTAATTAATACTATCATATTATTCATTTTGGACCACAATTCATTTATTAAAATTAGACTTAAAAAATAAGCATTATGGACAAGAGTAGTTATAAAGAGAAGTCTTAGAAGTTTCATGATAAAGATCTTTCCGCAAATCCATTCTGTAACACCATTCCCAGATCATTGCAACCTAGAGACCCACGTTTTGGTGCTGGCACATCTCTTGACTCAAGTCCTTGGGCAGGTCATTTAATCTTTCTCATTTGACTCCCTATTGTCATAGTATATAGTACCTTATTATCACTTGCTGAATCTATTGCAAATGGCATCCTAATGACTTTTCGTTTCATGGTCTCTTTTTTCCCCCTTGTTTTCTCCCTTCTTATTCCTTCCGTACCTTCTTAAAACTTTGCTCTGTCTCAGCCGGGCGCGGTGGCTCACGCCTGTAATCCTAGCACTCTGGGAGGCTGAGGCGGGTGGATAGCTCAAGGTCAGGAGTTCGAAACCAGCCTGACCAAGAGCGAGACCCCATCTCTAAAAAAAAAAAAAAAAAAAAAAAAAAAAAAAAAACTTTGCTCTGTCTCTCCATTGTCTAGTAGAGGTCTCCAAAGTAGACAAGTGCACCCTGGACTGAGGTAAGGGGTGGTGGGTGGTTGCAAGAAAATAGTTTATGGGGAAAATCTGAGAACTTCTGTTTTTATGTATTTTTTAATGTAAAAGAATAAGAAATAAATTAAGCTTTCCTAATCTGATATGGTTTATCCCTTGTGTTCTCATTTCTTCAGAGGCCAAAGTGATTCTTAGTGGTGCCCACTTGTTCTAATCAGTCATTTTTTCACTTTCAGTGTGTTGTGGTGTGTTGTTGTTTCCATCAAAAAAGATCTGCCTTAAGTGATTAATTTTATTAAAATTAAGATCAAAAAAGAAGACTATAGTATAGATTGTATAGTGATGAAGAAGATAGGCTCTGAAGCTAGATTGCTTGGGCTTAAATTCCCACTCAGCCTCTTAGCAGCTGTGTAACCAAGCTACTTAACCCAGGGGTGGGGAACCTTGGAAACCTGCATTAATTTAGCTGTAATTAAATAAGACTAAATTCAAGAAACTTTCAATTAGATATACTTAAAAATGTACATTATTTTGTAAAAATCTAACTACTATGTACTTAATTTTAAAACATGAAAGCTATTTGTTAATTTTAAAGCTAACTAACCTTTTAATGACTTTGTTATGTCTGTTCTTTGTTGGAAAGCATTTGAATATTTGGTTGCAGCATGGAGGTCCGCAGTTTCAGTTGATTCTCTAGATGGGTATTGGTCATTTATGACCTTAAGGGCATCTTGATTGGGTTAGGTAGGAGAATGTAGATTCACAGCAATAAGTGGTTGAACAGTAAGAAAGCATTTTTAAGGCATGTTGCTGAAGGTATGTGTATTTTACTGGATTTTTCCATGTTTCAGTTGGATTTTTCTTAGCATCAATGACTTTAAAATGTCATCTACTGAGAGCTCAATCAATTCCATCTGTAGTTCTTTAGGTGCCTTGGTGATATCAACTAGGTGAGGCTGAAATGCTAATTTGAGTGTGATGTCATGATTCTCAAAGTCAGTGAACCTTTCCTTGTATTCTCCAATTAATATGTCTGTAACAGCTGTGTATTCTTCAAATGATTTTCATACATCATCCTGCTCATCAGTGACCTTTGCTAATTGGAGAAAATGCTTATCTGAAATTTCCTTTTGAATAGAAAGTGTTTTGAAAAAAGATAGTTTTTTTCGAAATGCTTGGATTTTTTGCCATGTATCATATACAGACTTAGTTTTACCTTGCAAAGAAATATTCAAATTGTTTTAATTTGACATGATATCACAGAGAAATGCATTCTTGTAGAAATCTTCTTTCAATAATTCACATTGCTGATTCTGTTCTTCATAAAATTTATCTGTTCTTGCAGAGATAAAATATTGGCTAACACCTGTACCTGCAATAGCGAATGCTCTTTAGAATGATACAGCAAATCCCCACTGAATACCTCATCATTCAACTTTAGCATGTTATGAAACAGGATGCCGTGTTGCATTTGCAGGAATATAGTTAGTGATACTTATAACTTGTTGCAAAGTGTCACTTAAAATAGTAGCTTTACAACAGAGATTTTGCTGATGCAAGATACGATGAAAAGAAACGAGAACATCAGTATTTGTTAATACCTTTTTTATTTGTGTAATAAGCCCTTCATGTTTTCCTGTCATGGAAGGTGCACTGTCTGTACATACACTTGCTAAATTTACCAAAGTCAGTCCAACTTCACGACATTTATCTTGAAAATTATTTAAGATATCAATTTGCTATGTTCTGTTTTCAAGAGTTCCCAAAGTGATTAACTCTTTGTAGCAAAGAAAATCTATGTTATGACCTGAATGAAGTATAAAACCTGCGCCCAGTCAGTAGTATCAGTTGATTCATCCGAAGTGATTGAATAATATGTATTTTCCTTTTGAAGTATTGCATGAAGTTGTTCTGTTAAGTTGAAGGCTAATTCATGCTGCTGATCAGTTATGGTTCTCCTTGAAAGAGGTTACTTGTTTGTACTTTGAAATGTCATCAGGGTCTAAGCATCATACAACTTTCACAATGCATTCTTTTACAATTTCTGCATCACTGAATGGCTTCCCTTTTTTCCCTGAACATATAAGCTACTTTAGAAGTTATTTCAGTGGCATTATTTCTGGGTCTTATTGCTGCTTGAAATAACTGTCTTTGCTTTTGCTTTTCATCTTTTAATTTCTGCAATGTAACATTTCACGCCTCTCCTTGTAATTTAAAATATTTGTGGTCCTTATGAGTGTTATAATGCTGATGAGCATTGAATTTCCTTAATGTTGATATTGCAGTATACCAAAGCAATCAAATCATCTTATCTTTAGCAGAAACAAGATCATATTGTAATTCCCAGTCCTCATTAAAAAATCTGTTTTCTGCAGTGTTCTCTTGGTCTTCTTTGACATGATGGGCTGTTAAGCTGACAGAATAAAAAACACTGTTGAGGTGTGCAACTGTTCACAAATTCCACTTCAAAAAGAAACACAGTAGACTGTTGTCAAAAGCTGATAACAGATTGGCATACTTGACCGCCATAAACTCTTCCCAACCAGCCTTGTGTGGTAGTGGTGCCAGTCAGGCGGGGGAAGTTAGAACTAAATCATGAGTGTAGCAGGAGTCAATTTAGCCATTATGGCTTATGGTTCTATTTGTGCCAGTCAATCTGCGAGTATTATTTGGTTGAAACGTATTTTATTCTTTGGTATTTTAAATACATTCATTTTAAAAATAAAAATGTAAAAGATGAACAAAAATATACTAATAAAACTAAAAGGATTTTTTCAGTAAAATTTGGATTCAGTCAAAGGACCACACTTAAGGACCTAGGAGGCTGCAGGTTCCCCACCCCCGACTTAACCTCGCTGTACTTCAGAGATCTCAGCTGTTTAATGTGAATGGTACCTAGCTCTTAATGTGACTTTGAAGGTGTAATGTAAAATGCTTACAAGAATGCCTGGCATATAAAAAGTGCTTAATACATTTTTCCTTATAGTGAGATGATATCCTACAGTTTAGCTGGACACGCCTCACCAGTTTTCTTTCCTCTGCCTAGAATACCGTCTCAATATTCTTAACTTGCCTTCCTTTTGTTACTTGATATACCTTCAGAACTAACCTAACCTCCTTCTTAGTGAATCCTGCTATAAGCAGTTCTTCTATTGTTGAGCATAGTTGGTTATACTCTCCTTTGACCATACTTGTATAGGCCACAGTCATAGCCCTATACTGTCACTGTCAGTATGTCTGTCTCCAGTTTGAGGTTTGGAGGGCACAGACATAGAGGAAGAGATGAATGAATGAATGTTGGAATGAATTAATGAATTTATGGGGTGAAATGCACAGTGATCTTTAAACAGTTGGCAAGATACTTTGACTTGCCATTTATTGGAAATGCTTAGCTTGCAAATTTATCACTATCCATTTCTCACCCTCTCAGAACACTATATTGAATATAAGTGAGGGTGACTCATTACTAATGAAGGTGACTCATTAAAGGAATGATCTGAGCTATGCACCTACTAAAAATAATGTCATAGCTAAAAGGTGGTAGTTGTGTAACATTGTGCTTGTACTAAATGCCACTGAGTTGAACAGTTTAAAATGGTTAATTTTATGTTATATGAATTTCACCTCAACTAAAAGAGAAAAAAGTTGCAATTATTTGTGATATATCTCAAACATATATCACAACCAATCACAAGACATCAGTATAGCAATGCCATGGTTTTAAAATACCAGAATCTATCTTTATAACTTTTAGCCCTAAATATTTTTTATTCTATAAAATTGATAGGCAATAGTCATCTATACAAAACTACTTCCAGGAACATTTGAGAAACTGGGAATAGTTGATAGACTTGATAAGAAGTGAAGGAAGTCAGTGATGAGGAAATCTGAGTTGGCACCTTTACTGTTCAGGAGCTAGCCAATAAACATTGCCAGTGTGAGAGGTACAGAGTTTAATTGGCCCAACTTCAAGAAAGGGCGCCAGCAGCCACCTTCATTTTGCTAGTCAGTCACAGTGATGACATGCTGTGGAAAACACAGCGGAAGCAAGAGAAAACCTGAAATCCCGGCTGGCCTTGTCAGCTTCAGCTTCCACAGTGAATTCATTATATCATTAATAACAATGTATGTCTCAGCTTTAGGACTTTGCTTTTATTGATGTGCTAAAACCATGTCGTTTTATTGAAAGCTATAAAAATTATATCATTTAATTGACATTTTCAGGATTTATATGAAGCTTTTGTCCTGAACTTTCTGTTAGTCCACTCTTTTTAGGTTTTTGTAGCTAAGAGGAGTTCTCACATTCTCACATGATTGAACCCTTTAACTGTATTCCTTTTTCAGCACACTTTGCCATTTAGAGTATTCTGCTAGACTGTTCTGTCATTGTTGTTTTGAATATTCTGTCCTTTTTGCATGTACTTTAAGTAAAGACATTGTATCCTTTGACTTACACCTTCTATGTAATAAGCTTAGCATTTTTAGAAAGAATACATGAAATAAGATTGATGGCAATTGTCGAAGCTGCATATAAGCTTTTTTGCTGGTAGATATCTCTTAGTTTGAACGATTAAAGAGTGACATTTCTCTAGCTTATATCTGGTTATGTAAGCCAATGTCTATTCATGAATGCACCCATATTCCAGCATAATTTACTTTGGGGAAGGTAATATTTTAGATTTATGTCATGTTGGGGGCTGGGGGCTGAGACTTGTGGAGGCACAGATATTGAGGCAAGTCTGAGTTATATGGAGCAGACCTGGTGAAGTTGGGAGCCAGGAGGTCATTGTGGGAACTCATTGTGTTTGGACACATACTCTCCCAAACACCTGATATATATTTATATTTGAACCTAGAAAGATATTAGGGGGTAGAGAAGGAGGAAACTCAAAAGGAAAATTTGTTGCATACTTTGGTATAAATTTGTTAGAATTCTATATTGGCATAACAACATTTATTAGATTATAAATAGTTTTTTATTGATAAATGATTCCTTATTCTGACATGTCCAATGTTGGTATTCCTTGTTTTAAGGAAAATAAAAATATAATATTGTAAATTTGAAAATAGGCTGATTGCTAACTTGTTTTATGAAACTGAGAAGCTTGAATGTCCATATACTTACCTAGGCCATTAGTTCATTGCTCTGACAATAATTGTTAAATGTATTTTGTATTTTTAGTATTTATAAATGAGCATAGATGGAATGCACATACACGTTTTCAAGATTCTGCTAGATTGTGGTATCTGCAAAAAGCCAAGATCTGTTGGATATTTGGGGAGCTGTGTTTGTGGAGTTGAGATTCTCAGACACAAATAAGACTGTTATGTTTTTGATTGAGGAGTAGAAAGAAAATGTCACAGTGAATGATGGCAGACCCACAATCATTTAGGTAGACTGTGGGTCTTTATTACTTAATAATTAGTTTTTTTCCAACAGAGGGTGGACTGGATAAAAAAAATAAGATATAAGCCACTTTATTGTTAATAATTTTTAACATATTAGGTTGAACCGCATGAAATTGCTATGTGTGATCATCTTTGACCTATAAAAACAGAAATTTATTATGGTTCAACTAATATTTGTGCGGGGAGGGTAGGAATGGTGGTAATAATATTGAAAATAAGACTAAAATGTGTTTGGGGGATGAATTTTAATATTTCACGGTCACTATAGTGTCCATGGAAAATCATGATGTCAATCTTTGATTTATCTGTGTTGTTCTTTTGAATTTCCTGGTAACTCAAATTCATTAACTACCAGCCTTTTAAAAATTTCAACCATTTTTTAAATGTGAAATTAAAAAAATATACATTTTTGCCTTCTTAAGCAGAAGATACTAAGCATGATTTAACCTTTTCCTGATTACTCAGGATTATTATCACAAATATGAATTATTCTAGTGCTATAACAGAGTAATCCTACAGGAGCTTTTAAGGAGTGTAGAATTATTTATTCCTATACTGAATGACAATAGACTGATATTTTGTTTCTTTTAATATAATTTTATGTCATCTTTGTACAGTTTTTATTTTTCTTTCTGTGTTGCCCAGAATAATTCTATTAAATATCATGTAGATCTACCAATTATCTATTTATTAAACTAAGAAACCCAAAAAGCTCCAACTAAAGGAGCTGATGCTTTTAAAAAGTTGACAAATCAAACCTGACTGTATCAATATTAAATCTATTGAAATATTTTAAAATTTAAGAAAGCTCAGTTTTTTAAAAAAGCTTGGCATTTTTTCTCTTTATACTTTCTGGTTGTAGGTTGTGTTTTAGATAGTTGAGATAGTTAAATAAGTGGCCTTTTGATAAGTGAGATATTATTTATAATGCTATTAATTACCAAGAGTTAGATATATTTGAGGACGCATTGTCACAGGGACTGAAACACGTTGAATGATTTGATAAATGCCACTGTAGTTTTCCCTTTTCTGACTTTGCTTTGGTGTATCTGAGTTGGCTTTTTCTTTTTTTCAATAACTTGTTCAAATATATACACACAGTTAAAAACCATGGCAGAAGGAACTAGTGTTAGTGGTTTATGTGAATGGTAGAATTGCATATCCTAGGGAGTCTATGCAATTTCTTTTAAGAAGAAATGACCAAAGAACCCACATTATTAATAAATAATATTTACATATTAATTAGTTATATAATAATGAACTAAAACATTATTTTTAGGGATGCAGATATTTGTTTTAAAACCTTTTTTGTTTTAGCCTAACTTTTGCTAGACAGTATTTATATTACTTAGACTAAAACATTTTTAAAAAGGAAAAGAACTTTAAGAAGCATTTAATTTTGCCGATTGGGAAGCCAAGTAAAGGAAGGGTAAACTGAGTCCTTCAGGATCACATAGCTATTCAGAGACTGGGCCTTGACCTGGGTACTCTAAAGAAAGACCATACCCACTGGACTGTTCTGCTTCTACTTCTCTAGGAGTTTGGAATCTAGGGTTGGGTTTGTTTATGAGAAAATACAGTTATATAGATTTTGAACATTTTGAAGACATCAAAAAATTTATTTGCTTTCAGGCATATTTTCTATAACTTATTTTTCTGAAATTCCTTTGTGTTAAAGCTTTAAAAAGCCACAGTAAAATGCAAATATGATAGTAGCATTTGTGTGCTGTTGGTTAGTTTTGCTGGCCTGTCACCCAGCAAGACCTTGAGAAATGGGATTCATATAACCACTCGATGTAGCTGGTAGGGAAGATTCATTTTCATTTCATTTTCATCAGGACCATAGTGACTGAGAGTCCTGTTTTGAGGTAGAGATGGGGCCACTTTGGTGGGGAACCTAGAAAATATGAAGGCAATTTGTACTTGTAGGGGACAAGAGAAGAAGGTAGTTAGAAGTGAAGATAGAGGATGTTGACCACAAACTTCACATAGTTTCAAGGGAGGACCAGCTCTAGGTCAGTGTATCAGGGGTCCTCAAACTTTTTAAACAGGGGGCCAGTTCACTGTCCCTCAGACCGTTGGAGGGCCGGACTGTAGTTTAAAAAAAACTATGAACAAATTCCTATGCACACTGCACATATCTTATTTTGAAGTAAAAAAACAAATGGGCAAAAACACCTGCTTGTGGCCTGCGGGCCGTAGTTTGAGGACGCCTAGGATGATACAAAATGACCAAGAGTAAGGAACCAAAAATTAATAGTTACTATCAATAAAGGAAGAATAACATGTGAAAAGTAAACAGCTTATATCAGTTTACACAAATACAAAATAGACCTCATTGATAAGTAAATCATCTGAATATACTTGTTATTGTTCTAATTTTTTCTGATGCTAGTTGTGGCTCTTAAATTTTAATGAACCATATAAATGCTATCCCATTTATAGTGGTCATGAAATAAACAATTTAGAAGAACTAGGCTATTTATTATAGAACCAGTGTTCCTAGTAAACTGTAACTGTAGGCAGATTATCTGTGTTAATTTGAGTAGAATTCTATGATGTTATTTTTCAGAGTGAATCTTTGCATTGCCTCATACTGGAGTAAGAATGAATGAATGAGAATGTAAAAGTCCTAAAACTAATTTTTTTTTTTGAGAGACAGGGTCTTGTTCTGTCACTCAAGCTGGAGAGCAGTGGTGCAATCATAGCTCACTGCTGCCTCAAACTCCTTGGCTCAAGTGATGCTTTTGTCTCAGCCTCCTGAGTAGCTAGGGCTACAGGTGTGCACCACCATGCTTAGCTAATTTTTTTATTTTTTGTAGAGATGGGGTCTTGCTACATTGCTTAAGCTGGTCTTGAACTCCTGGCATCAAGCAATCCTTGCACCTCGGCCTCCCAGAGTGCTGGGATTATAGGGTGAACAACCATGCCTGCTCTAATTTTTAAAGTATTATAAATCTATAGGTTATATTGCTGACATTTAAACGTTGATTAAAACAGGATGAAAATATGGAGAAACTGAGTACATTTTTTATCTTTTTTTAAAAATTTAAGCATAAAAATTCTAACCTTAAGAGATATTAGTTAAAGGAGGGATCTTAAATTACAGGTTATTTACTATAGACAAGTAGAGTTAACATTTATACTGAACAAATAAACTATGGAAAGATTAATAGGCACAGAGGTTATAATCTCACCATGGGGGAGTTTTAAATATTAATATAAAAATGTATAGTTTTTGTTAAATAAAACCAGATATTTGTTTAGAGTTTAAGATATATTTTAAATTCCTTAACAGACTCTGTAGCCATTTTAGAGACTGTTTAAATGATATGCTTCTAAATGGGAATACTTTCAAAAATCAAATTTATTTTAAATGATCATACTATTAAACATTTACTGTAGTTGCAAGAGATGCAAATATGAATAAAATACATTTCTCAGCTTATAGTCTAGAAGAGAGGATAAGGCAAGTGCACAGATGTGAAGTGGCATATGTTAAGTATCACAAGAGAGGCTGAAAGAGTTCTTTGGAGAGTGAATAAAAGGAGAGGTCACAGCTGAGTTGGGTGGGAGAAAAGGAAGGGTTTGGAGTTGGGGGTAGGAATGAGTGGAACAAGAGGGTCTTCATCGTAGAACAGCATTTCAAGTAGACTTGAAGGGTGGGCTGATTTTTACCAGGCAAAGATGGGGAGGCCATTCCAGGCAGCAAGAATAGGAAAGGCAAGCTCTGGGCATGTTTTTTACAATGGTAAGGAATTTCAGTTTGGCTAGAGAATAGACTTCAAATGCCAGCTGAAATCTAGATGGTAATTGGCCCCAAAGATGATGAAATTAGGTTTTTACAAGCTTATTCTCCTCTTGATGCTCAATGAGTAACTGGTTTTTCTCACATTTTCTTATTAAAGGAAAATGAAAAACTGAGTAGGCTGCAAATGATGGGATTTTATTTGGCTCTGCAAGGATTTTTATAAATACTACAGCAGCTGTTTACATGTTTTTCATGATTGCCCTATGCATATCAGAATGATTCTCCCCATTGTTTCATGCACACATTTGACTCAAGTTTATCTTTGAATGTTTGCCATTCTCATTTTGTTTCTACTCCTTTGGGTAATATTAGTTACCTGATGAGGGGAATATCATAAATTTGGAATTTGAAGCTCTTCCAACTTCAGAATGCCATCTCTTTACTACATATATTATGTAGTACAGCTAAACAATCAGTTTGAGATCTGTAGCACAATTCACAAAGCAACAATCTCTCCTGTATTTCCAAATAAAGTATTTGAAGGGAATGAGAATTTGCAGAATGTGCTATAGTGGTAAATTTAGAGAGTACAAGATAATTACTTGTAATTATGGCAATTTCTGTAAGGGAAATCATCTTAATTTGTTCCCACTAAGAAATAGAATTGCTCTACTCATAGCATTTGAATCTTTTTAGGAGATTAATGCTGTGTGCCTTCATTACTTTGAATGGACATTACAGCTTTTCACTACATCTGAAATTACCCCTTTAATTCACGCTTCTGTTTGAATTTCTGTTAAATGCAGTCTTCACTTTTAAAAAAATCATATTCCAGAGCTCTTGTTGGATAGAACTTACGTATCCATCCTAAGCAAATTGTAAAAGAGTAATACATCTTTACTAGGAGAATAAACCTACAAAGAAGTCATAGTCTGGATGGTGAAAAGTCTTTAACTCATACTTGGAGCATTCTCTTGTCATGCTATTCCCTGAAGATTTTAAAATTAGATGGCCTTTAGGCTGATGGATAATTGCTGTGGCTTAAAAGGAATGCTATGTCTCTGGGCATTTTTGTGAAGACAGAATTCTGACTACTTTTTTATGTTTAAGTATTTAATTATACCATCTGGGAAAGGTAACCCATATGCAGGTTAAGAAAGAAATTGGAGTGGGAAGAATAGGTTTACAATAGAGTATAATTAATTGGAAAGAATATTGAAAAAAATGATGGACATATGTCTAGATAGGTGACAAAGGTGCTAAATGTAGAAAGTTAACTTCTTGTTGGGCTGTGATTGCCTGCAAAAATAAATGATTTCAGACTTCAGAGCTTTTGAGGTTGTTTAAAAAATTCTGAGTTTTTGCAGTTAGCACCTATTTCTTCATATTATATAGGAATTTCTTTTGGCTGCAGTGAGTTGAGGCAAGTGCCTTAGTGCTAGAATTTCTCTCTCCCCTGTGCCGAGTGCAGTGCCCTGAATTGTGAAGACACTTCTGTATTGGAGGTCTGGGAGAGGGGAAGGTAGCTTTGGCCATAGCTTCTCAGCAGCAGTCAGAATCAATACTGCTCTGGGCTCACACCTAGTTGGCAGCCACATGGCTAAACGCACCAAGAAGATTGGAATTGTGGGTAAATACATGACTGCTATGGTGCCTCCCTGAGGAAAATGGTGGAGAAAATTGAAATCAGCCAGTATGCCAACTCTATGTGCTCCTTCTGTGACAAAAACAGAGATGAAGAGGTGAGCTGTGGGGATCTGGCACTGTGGTTCCTGCCTGAAAACGGCAGCTGGTGGTGCCTGGACCTACAACACCACTTCTGCTGTCACAGTAAAGTCCCCCATCAGAAGACTGAAGGAATTGAAAGACCAGTAGAAGCTCCACCTTTTCAGACATCACTACCCTAAGATAAATGGGTTAATTTATGTAACAACAACAACAAAAAGCAATACTTGAGTACAGAAGCAGTGCTTGAGAATAGCATCTTTTAGGTAGGAACAGGCAGAGATAGACATACAAGCTACAAGTGACATAGCTGTTTTTTGATTTTGAAGTGTCTAGCTCCTTCTACTAAGGTCTAAACTTATAGTTAAACTTGGATTAATTGATTGAATAATTATTTCAATATTCATTTATTGAGGGCATACTATAAAGTGCTGTCTATTTATGTCATAATGAGGAAAATTGAATAACACTAATGGTGACTCCACTATTTCAAAACTTGGGATATCAGTTTACCCTATAAATGTTTGCTGAATTTAGGAGAACCAAATAATTTACTAACTATAAGCTCTTTAATGATTTATGAAGTGTTAGACCTTGGGGAAGCAGATTCAGATATAATATGATTCTCATTCTCAATGAACTTACAGTGTAGACAGAAAGTCAGATGAGAAAATGAATTATTGCAATACAGTATGATAACAGTGGTACCACATACGGGGTGCGATGGAAACACTGAAAAGCAGGAGAAAGAAGGAGGGGGAGGTGATATGAACTAAGCAATGAACTATGTGTAGAAGTTGTCTAGATTAATAATCACCACGCATTTCCATAGTATAGACTTTCTTATTACTTATCCCTTTATTTTAATTAGAGTGATTTTTTTAAAGTGAAAGAATTTGCCATTCCAAATTCATTTATTATTTTCATGGACTCATATTGTTGTTTGGAGCTTGATTTCTTCTTAAATACTTTTGTAAGATAAATGTACATTTCTTACATATTCACCTCTGATTAGTTTTCACAGTTGGATTCTTAAGAAATGAGCACTACCTCTTACTTTTTTTTTTTTTTT
>VBSM01003230.1:2600225-2654053 GCA_008086735.1 Cheirogaleus medius | reverse complement strand
GTAAAATGGCAGCCACAGCTTTCCTTCTTCCCCCTGGGGACACACAATACCTAGTGCGGAGCGTCCTGCTCCTCACTTCACTGAGGAGACTTTCCCATCAAAGCCTCAGCTTGCAGCACGCACAGGATGGCCGGGACCTGACAGGGGGAGCCCACCTTGTTGGTGGGGCTGCCCGCACCTTTCCGGTCACCTCTGGGACAGTAGCTGTCATGATGGGGTAGATGAGAAGGGCTGCTCTTCTTCTTTACCGCTCCATGACGAAATGCATGGGTTGTGCAGATACGCTGCGTAGCCACGCCCATCACTAGGTCTTATTTTTGGGGTAGGGCTTCTATTGTGCAAATGCTTAGAAATCCTGCTAGGACTTACTTTATGGGTAGGTCTTATTTTCGGGGAAACACAGTACATGGTCAATATGGAAATATTCTTTTCCTCTTATGGTTGAAATTATTAATAATTGGAAGAAAATAAAGGAGGCAAGGGAAGGAAATAAATGAGAAGGCTATAGGGACAGAGATGAAAGAGAAAAATATTGGTAGCAGCAGAAAGGTAAAAAGAAAATGTATCGTGTAAAAGCACAAAATGTTATTAAAATGTGACATAGTACAATCCATTTATCAGTTTCCTGGATTTAATATTTCCCTAGAGACATGAAAATATTGCTAAGTGCCAAAGTATTTTTCTCACATTTAATTTTTTACAGTGCTTAAAACATTTCCCTACTGCTTTTCCTGAAAAATATTATCTGTGGGTTTCACTTTATTATTAAAGGACTAAAATTTTTAACAATATAAAGTTAGATAAGAGGGCGTTAGTTCCCTTGGCAAATTTCACAATTGGGAAAACATTTTTCCTTCCTGACTGTTCAGGGGCAGATAAGTTTGAGGTGATATGAAAAGAATCTCCAAGTGTGATGCTGCCAGAGATAGTGTGAACTACAGTTCTACAGTAGTAGAGCATCTTTTAGGTCTTGAATGAAGGTATGAATTTTTGTTTGGTTATGTTTTTTATGGGGTGCAATTATTCTTTTGGACCTCTACTGTGAAAAAAGGCTGTTTCTGAATTTGATTAGAGGTCAGGGAGGGCCACTGAGTATATCAACCCTTGTCTTGCTATTATAGTGTAGTTAGGTAGTATAGATAAGTCTTGTCAAAATATTGTAGTTAATTATTGCATGGTAAATCACCAACTGGTCCCCTTACACCCAAGCAGCCTTAGGAAGTAGGAAGTAAGAAACTTGGGAAGTTGTACAGGTCCTTTGTGGTTAGAATGTAGCTATTTAGGATAGAATGGCCTGATCCAACTCCTGGGGCAAACCAACTAACCATATGAAGACAGATTGCTGACTCTCTGTGTGTGTGTGCAATATTCTCTGCTTAGTTTTGTTAACCTAGGTATTTTAAGTCTTTGTGAAAATGTTACCAGCTATACTGAAGAGAACCAAAGGAAGGTTTCATTGTTGTCTTCCTCTACTCCCACTAGGTTGGGTCACTCATTGAACAAATGTTTACCAAGTGACTGTTGAATTTTGATGAGGAAAGTAACATGCCTCTAGGAGCTAGTGAGATGGTGACAGCCACTATCAAAGTAAATGGACCCAAGAGGAAAGCAAGACTGAGCAGATATTTTGTGGCTGTGTTTTAGTGAGGAAGAGTTTCCCTTACCGTGTTGCCAATGTTCCTCATCCCATCACAACTTGCCCACATTGAGCTCATTCTTCAAAGCCTTCCCCAAACCTTCTCTCCATGAGGCTTTCCCAGATCAACCAAGTTAGAATGAATCCCTTTTTCTACTGTACTTTTTTATTCTCATTAGAGCAATTATTGCAGTTTGATTAACTGATCAATGAATTGATTGATTAGTTTATTTGTTCAACATGTATTTATTACACACAATATATCAGCCAATCAATGTATCAGGGAGGGTGCTGATGAGTACAACTCCATCCTTGTCTTCAAGGAATTAACTGTGCACTCCTTTTGTTTGTTTATATTGGGTTCTCCCACTTGATCTTAAACCCCAAAGGGCAGTGATGGGCTCTTATTTATCTTCTGCCATGTGCCTAGCATAGTGCCTGACTTGTAAAAGGCATTCAGCATGTGCTTTTGAATATAATGACTTTGTTTTTGTTTCTGACATACAGAGAATTGAAGACTCCTAGATATTGGCCCATTATAATTGAAAGTTGTATAACAGGTTTATATTGGAGGAAAACAGTGTTATAACAGGTTATATTAAATGACACATCCAGCTGTATTTAGTAATCCAGTAACAGATGAATTCATATTCTGATACTTTTTATTTCAGCTTGCAAGCCACTGAGCTATTGTGCCTTACTTTAGCTTATTTTAGATAAAACAAATAACTAAAGAATTGTGTTTTAAAAGTGTAATTTGTAGAGAAACAAAAGGTTGGATCTTTGTTTATATGTACAATGATTTAGTAAGCAATAGAGTCAGATGTCAAAAGGCTTTTAGGTCACTGGTGAGTAGCATTGTGGTTTATTATTTACCTTTTGCCTACCACAAATGTTCTTCTAATCCAAGAACCCAGAGTAAATGTTTGCTAAGAGTCTCTACAACGCCTAAACAATGAAATATTCACATGCTTTAGTGGTAGCAAAGTTGAATGGCAAACAGCTGCCAGCAGCCATTCCTTACTGATCTAATCCAGGAGGTTTGTGAAAAGGGAACATATGGATAGGGGCTAACTGGAAATTAGCAAAGATCAAAATGTTTGACTAATGTGGTTATAGTTTGGTATGGTAAAGCTGAGAGGTGAGAAATGATCTATATTGAAGCCAAGTGGTAAGAACTTTACTGGAAATGGCTATGACACAAACACAAAATTAGGTATGAGATGCCTTTATCTGGGACTATATTCAAAGGAAATTGTTATCAGACTTATATTATGGCCTGGATAAAAATAATGATACTTCAAAAGGACCTAAAAAAGGCCTGCCAGTGTATAGTTGGGAAGCGCATATTAATATTTGATATGCCAGTGTTCCGGATATTCTAAGGGAAATATGTACTACAAATCATGAGAACACTGAGAAAGGGACATGAGAGAAATAGAGAAAGTTTTCATGCTTGAGGGAGCAGTGGGAGTTTGCCCCATGGAGAGGGGTAAAGGGTTTTGTTTCAGGTATGGCATCAGATCACCATAGACAAAGACATGAAGCTATCAAATAGTGGTAGAACATATTTGTTTATTTACTCATTTATTGGTTTATTGTGGCAGTGTAAAGTGTCATGGGTAAGTAATCATTAAGAGCCTAATTTCTATATCGAGACACTAAGGTTTATATCTTAAATATGTATAATTTCTATTTGCCAGTTATACTAGAATTGGCTGGAAAACAAAGAGCCTAATTTCTTGTATTTCTTGATATAAATAATACCAAGAATGATAAATAACCAGGAAAATATATTTCTCTGGGTCTTTATACCATTTCCTAATATTTAATGCAGCATCTGTTAAATGAATGAAAGGACAAACCTATTGTACCTTTTTATGTGCAGGCATTTTGTTAGGTATTTTTCTAAGTTATTTCATAAGGTTAATTCATATAAGCTGAGTATATCAAAGAATCTTGGTGTTTCCAGATGTAACATTCAAGATTTAAATTGTTTTAGTGATCCCAAAGAGTGGTCCAGAAATTTATGATTTTGCTGAAGCATATAGTGTGAGTTGCTTAGCTAATCAGTGAGCATAACTGGCTGTCCAGCAACCTTATATCAAACCACTTTATAAATACACCCACATTTGGATTACTGCTATTGTAATCTGACTTCTCCTTGCTGTGCAGTGCCCATCCTCTTCCTCTATCATAATGGCCTATGTGCTATACAGTGGCTGTCATCAGCACTGGGAAGTATTGCTCTGATTTTACACAAACAGGTAAGGTTAATATAACTACTGTAATGATGTAACTTAATGGACTTTAGAGTTTATTTGCATGGGCAGATTTGTTTTAATGACATTATAAATTACTGTAGTCTCATATTTACAGAACCATTGAGAGTCTGAAAAGGATTACCTAAAATTTTATCATACTTCTCTGAATTTTGTAGGGAAAGCTATATTCTGTAGTATCATTTGCAAATTTTGAGATTTAGAATGGTCCAGAGATCTTTAGGAATATCAGGATCTATAGCAGTTTTTAACAGTTTTTTAAAATCATTTTTTTACTACTAATCTGGAAATTTTTACATGACCGATACATGATGTGTAATGTCTGTATTTCTTCATTAAAAATACCCTCAAACTCGCTTTCACTATCTTGAATGAAGAAGTAAATGACTGTAAATAAGAAAATGGCAATTTGTATCATCCATTGATTGTTAGGAATCATTAATGTTAATAATATAATTTATAAATATATTATTGATTTTTGAAATAAATATTAGACTTTCAGTGTTTGTAAAAAAGGGATTTCTCTCTGATTTTTAAAATGTATTTAAGCTTCTCATAGAGACATGAATAAAAATTAATGTATTTAATGTTATTGAATGGCAAAAAGTGAAGACTACATAAAATTTAGAGGTACATGAAATTTTAAAGCACAAATGACGAGATGTGAAGATCAGAGTATTTGTGGTGTTGAGTTATATGGGTCCAAAAAAGGCTTTTGACTGTTAACCTATAAAAGCCATCTATACATCTGCCCATTTAGATATAGAAACTCTTACTGTGCATCAAAACCACTTAGCAGGGAGACTCATCAAGTATAAAGTGAGAGGAAGACAGTTTCTTTCCATGTTTTTGAGCATTATACTGTTACTTTTTATTATATTGAATATAACATTTTGTGCTCTGCTGATTTAGCAGAGATACTCATTTACTCTTCTTTTAAAGATAATCATTGGAATTTTTTAAGAGAAATACCAACTGAAGATCTTAATATTCCCTATTAAATCTGTTTAAGCTTATGTTAGACCACATTTCTTGCTCTTTATTTTTGTTTCTGTTTCTTCTTGACTAGATATTTATTATAGCTCTTCTTGATTTGAAGTAGCAACTGTAGGCATTTTGTTAAATGCCTTAAACAATCATAAAATTTCATCAGGACCAGGTGCGGTAGCTCATGCCTATAATCCAGCACTTTGGGAGGCCAAGGCAGGAGGATTGCTTGAGGCCAGGAGTTTGAGATCAGCCTGGGCAACATAGTGAGACCCCATCTCTAAAAAAAATAAAATAAAAATATTAGCTGGGCATGGTGGCGCACACCTGTAATCCTAACTACTCAGGAGGCTGAGGCAGGAAAATCCTTGATCCCAGGAATTCGAGGCTTCAGTGAGCTATGATGAAGCTGCTGCACTCCATCCTGGACAACAGAGCGAGATTCTTAAAAAAAAAAATTCATCAGTTCTTCTGTAAATGGTAATTTCTTTTTTAAATAGGTGATAAGCCATAAATTGATAATTATTGCTAATACATATATGGAAAAAACATTCCAATCTCAGTAGTAATCACAGAAATGTAAGATACCTTTTATGGGGTCCCATTTTCTTTTGATATGATCATTTGTAGTTTTCTTCAAAAAGCTAATAAACTACCATGTACAATGGAATCAAAACAATTCGTTTTAAAGGTCTCACTCTATTACTTATATTTTCTTAGATTGAGACTAGTTTTTCAGGGTTGCAGTTTTATATTGATTGATTGACTGATTGATTGAGACAGGGTCTCACCTTTTTGCCAAGGCTAGAGTGCAGTGGTGTCATCAGAGCTCACTGCAACTTCAAACTCCTGGCGATCCTAAACTCCTAAAGTGATCCTCCTGCCTCAGCCTCCAGAGTAGCTGGGACTACAGTCATGTGCCAGTACACCCTATAATTTTTCTATTTTTGGTAGAGGTGGGGTCTTACTCTTGCTCGGGCTGGTCACCAACTCCTGACCTCACATGTTCCTCTTGCCTCAGCCTCCCAAAGTGCTAGGGTTACAGGCATGACCTTACACCTGGCCTTAGTTTTGTAATTTTGAAAGACAAAGTTATCTGTAAAGCATGCTTTTGGATGTGTGCATATAAGGATGGAACAGAATAGGGTACTGTGTGCCAGACTCCTCTTCCATAGTTAGCTGAGACAGGACAAAAGGAAGGAAGAAAGTAGAAAGAAATACTTAAACATACAGAGAAGCACAGTTTTAGGTATATGGCTTCTTTGTATATTACGTTATCAGGTAAACCAGAAATATGTGGCTATTTCTGAACAGTTTGTTATTGGTCAGTATTAGTTTCTGCAGGTTACAACTTTATCGTATTAATAGAATTCAGGTGTCCTCAAACCACGGCCTGCGGGCCACATGCGGCCCGCTGAGGACATTTATCCGGCCTGCCGGGTGTTTTTGCCCGTTTTATTTTTTTACTTCAAAATAAGATATGTGCAGTGTGCATAGGAATTTGTTCATAGTTTTTTTTTTAAACTATAGTCCAGCCCTCCAACGGTCTGAGAGACAGTGAACTGGCCCCCTTTTTAAAAAGTTTGAGGACCCCTGGATAAGTTCTCTCAGTACTTATATCATTGTAATGGTAAGGAACATTTTATTTTATCACTCATAATTATACTTTTTGGATAAAACATGGCATTATACACTTGAATATATATCAGTTAATATAAAATATGGCAAAACGAGGAAAGGCATCTATTTTCTTTTTCAAGTGTGTCTCAGCTAAAATAGTGTTTAAAATTTTGTATTCCTTGGTTTTATGACTATGAAAACAGAAATTAGAATTCCCTTCTTTCAACTACTTAGGGAGAAAAAAAGAGATAGCCAGAGGTCAAAGAGTTAAGGCTCACATTCTCTCTCTCTCTTCTCTTTTTTTTTTTGAGTGTAATTTTGAGAATTACTGCAGCTGCAGAGAAGAAAAACTATGAGGAAAGCACTTAACTTTCATGTGGCATTTGTGTTTTGTAATTTCTTATTGGTATTAATGTTAGAAAAATAAAACTATTTTTATCAAAGAGATAAGCTTGAACTTCTGTATTATATTAATGCTTTCTTAACTGTAACCCTAATTATTAGTTAATAGTGAATTAAAAATAGATTTTTAATAGAGGGAGAAAATTAGGCATGTTTATTACTCAAGATGAGCAGTTAGTCATCCAGCCAAAAGCTTTCATCTGTCTTCTTTTACAATTAAAACAAAGTCTATTAGTCCTGTCAATCAGCAGTCATCTGGGGTGATGACAAGGGCTGTACAAACACTATTAGCAGCTGCCAAAGAATAAAAAATGTAACTTTTCAAAATCCAACTTGCTGGATAGAAAATAAATCAGTTTTTCATAAGATTGGCAAATTCATTGTTTAGTTTCCAGTAAATCTATAAATTAATATCCTGTAATATGGATTTCAGGACATTTTCCTTTTATTTATAATCATCTGTAGCCCTTTTTCTTGAGAATGCAATGAGTCTTAGTCTCATTTTAGAGCAGCTATTGGGAAAATAGCATTCTAAGGTGTCTGGATATTTATATTACTTCAATGCAGTAAAACAGAGAAACTGTATAATCTTGAACTTAGAGTATGATTCTGAGATTTTATTTAAAGTGAAATAACAATTTCTTTTGTCCTGATCAATTTGCTCATAATTTAGTGCTTAGTTTAACCAGAATGCTGACATACCCATGTCTAGAAGATGGTTGTTTTCTTATTTAGATGGTTGACTTGCTGTTTAACATGTTTTCAGCAAGACTTCTAAATCATCAGTCCCTTAATAATGCCCTTGGTAAGAAAAGACTAAAGTTTTCTAATGCTATGTAAGTTTAGTTCAATTAAACAATTATGTGTGAAGCATCTACTTTGAGCAAGGAATTAGGTGCTGGAATAGATATGTAGATTAAATAGGTGAATTTTTATCTGTTAAAGAGGTTAGCTTCTTATCAGCTGATCAATGAAAACAACCTAGTGTAGTATAAGACAGAATATAAGAAACATATTACAAAGTCTCATAGAATACAGAGAAAGGAACAATTCCTGCTTGAGGGATCAGAGAATGCTTCTTACCAAAAATAGCATTGAATTTGTCTTGAAAAATGGGTAGAATTCCAACAAGTGGACATGGTATTCCTTTTTTTTCAAGTATGAGTTTGAAAGGAGATATTGATACAGTGAGAGATTGTGGTTTCAGATGTTAATAGTTATACAGAATTCTTAGTTATGATTCCTTGTTTGATAGGGGTTCTTTAGCTTTTGGGTTCTTAAGAGCAATAATCGGAGCAGAAGAAAAACGAAAAAGAGTGAAAACAGATTCAATAAAATGTTAATTCGTAAACCTGGCTGGTCATTATAATGATTTAGGCCTAGGGATCTAAAGAATACATACTTTTGGTCTCTGTTCCTACAGAATCTTTCTCAGTAAATCTTGAATAGGGGTCAAGATTCTGATTTTCAGCTCTCTTTGAGCATAAACCTGGCCAGCCAGGTTTGGAAGATAACCGTCTGCATGAGCTGTCATTGCTTACTTACAAATACAACTTTCATCCTTGGCATCCCCAGTTCCCAAATTCAAACAAAACAAATGGACGTAGTTCAGTCTATGTTTAGTTATTTGATCCTTGAAATTTCAATATTCAAGTGGGATTGGAATTTATTGTTATTAATAGCTATAAGCACATAGGTACTCAATAAATATTTGTTGAATAGATAAAAAATACTAAAAAAACTTATTGGAGAGTGCCGCACAATAAATTGGTTTAAGAGACTCTCTCTCTCGTTTTTTTGTCTGTTCTATGTTTGACTCCAGTATATGATACTCTTAGATTTTTAGAAAAGCCCTGCAGGTTCCTTGTGGCCTACAGTTTGAGCATCACTGCTCTCTAAGTTCCTATAACATGAGGAGTAGCTAGATAAAGCAAGTCATACGGATGAGAATTTCTATAAGTTTAAGCTTCTTTTGTAGCATGTATTTTTGCTTCTTCAAAAAAAAATCTGTTTTTTAGAGATTCAGAAAAAGGAATGCATGCTGATGAGTATTTTGAAGTTCTAAGCAGTTCAACTGCTGTCATTGGGGGTTGAACTATGTAGTATATTTGATTTGTTACAGCTTCTTTATTCTACTCGCTCAGCATTTTCCTGGCAGTTAATTACACAGTGGCTTTAGGGTGCATTCCATAAGATGCTGAAGACACAGCTTCACTGAAGTCTGACACACTTTCCTCCTTGGTTACATAGCTAATGGCCACTCTGGGATAATTAGTGAGAAGAAACTCCAATGGCCCAATTACTGTCTTCTCAAGGTTTTCCCTCTTAATTCTTCTTTGCTCAAATCTTAAGAGATTGCCTCCACTGTAGATTATACTTGTGTGCTATTTAAAACTGAGTTTTCTTAGTTACAGTCAGACAAAAGGTAAAAGATCTATATTTTAGTGTGTTGGGAGTACTGTAAGAAGTTGATGGTATTTAAGAGAAACCATAGAGTAGTACAATTCAGAGCAAGAGATGGCTAATATTTTCAAAGCCACAGTAATTGCTGGCTTTTGATTTTTGGGTTAAGACTCATACCAACTGCCCTCGTCTATATTAAGAGGGCTTGAGGTTTTAGGCTCAGAGCTGTTAGGGTTTCCATAGCTTTGCCTGATATGTAGATTAGTAATCAAATGTGCCATTTTTCTGTCAGGAAGCTTGACTTGGGGTATTGTAACTTACTAACGTTATGAAAATGCATGTGCATATGCCTCAATAATAAAATTATGTGAGCTTTTCTACAGCGTTTGGTAGGTAGAATCTAAATCTTGTAAATTCATGAGTTATCTGAGTCAGCCATATATCATCTGCTTTTTTAAGAATGTCTGTCCAGCATAGAACACAGTGATTTCATTCTTTTTCCTAAGGTCCATGTCAGCATAAGGTACTTCTCATTGGAATCGTGCAAGCAATCCTCTGTTTCTGAACTTTGTCCAAACTGGGAAAAAATGACTATGTTAAAAGAAACTCCTTTGAAAAATTGCTCTATGGCAAGTTGTTAATATTATGGCTATGCTGTGGATGTGCCATTTTCTATGAATGTGCTCTTTATTTATAGAGAAGGTGCTCAGTGAATATTTGTTGATTGAATGAATGAAATGAAGTTTTATCATAGGAGATCTAAATCTTTCTTTTCACTGCAGTCTTCCTGTTTGCTTGAAAAGTTCCCAGCTCTCTTTGCAGAACAGGCTACTTTCTCATCAAGCCTTTTGTTTTAGTGTTTTTGTGTGCTGTGCTTCCCCAAATGGCTTGTGAGGATTGGTAGGAGTAATCTAAAATCTTGTAGTGTTGAAACTGAGCCAAATCATGTTGGTAGAGCTTACCCTAATGTGTCGTGTATTATTGAAGCAGTAAGAATGATGGACATGAGAAAATATTTCTAGGAGTATAACAACAACAACAGCAATAAAAAGTTTCATTTTACCGCTTGGCAAATCATCCTCTGGTTTGTCTCTAGCAAAGTAAAAAGTTCTTTAGAGTGGAGGTGGGGGGATAGTATTCAGTATGTAATGACCACATGATATTCAAATAATCTTCATCATTTCAGATTGACAAATGGAGGGGCTGCACCTTTTGAGACTGTCAAGAATCCTGTAGGAAACTGTGACTGAGTATGATATTTTCCTCTAATATCCTTTCAATTAATAAATATTTTTGGTGAAAGAAAATCTTTCAAAGGGTAAAGGAAGAAACCCAAATCAATCCAGAGATTATTCGATCTGGTACACTGAAGTTAGTGGAACTAGAGGTGGGAGAATAAGACTCTTAGGGTTATAACATGAGATCGGTCTCTCAGTGTGTTTTTTAGAGTTTAGTGTACTTTCATAAAAAAAGAAAAAAACTCAGACAATTTTTATAAAGTGTTTTTTCATAGATAGGGAGATGTTTAGGAAAATTCAAATTTTCATGTTGAAATGTTGAAGGCTTTTTAAAAGAAAGCTTTTAAATCTTCCTTACTGTAGGACTTTTCCAGAAATCTATGCCTTTTGTAGATATACACATTCTCAAACTTATTATTGAAGGTTGCAAAATGGGGAAAATATATGCATTTGGTGTTTTTAAAAATTTTATGAAATTAATTTGGTCCTTTTTATAAGTTGTATCATTATTTGGATTTTGCCTAGTTTGAGAGGTTGAAATACCTGATAAAGCACTGAAGGAATTTACAACTGTAGTAGCATAAACTTTTTTTCCAATTGATGTGATCCCTTTCCTTTCCTTTCATTGGAATACAAGTTAGCAAATTTCGGTTTGCTGGCAATCTGTGTGGGTTCTAGCTGTGTGATCGTGGGCACATTGTGTACCCATTCAGAGCCTCACGCTTCTTATTTGTAAAATTGGATAAGGAAGTTTGCTTGTCTCAGAGGGTTTTGAGCATCTTAGGGGTTAATATATGTGAAAGCATTTGGGAAACTGTAAAACAATGCATTATCATATCTCTAAAAGGGAATTTCAAATCATATTTACCTTTTGATTGCTATGATCTGTTATAAGTAAATCTGTATTTAAACTTCTTTTTATTTCCTAATGCAATTTCACTATAATTCTAGAGTCACATTTAAAATGTTTCATTCTGATTCAATAATATGATTGATTGTTCCCTTAAATCTATACTATGTATATTTTTTATAATAAAAATTGTAATTTCTTACCTGTGTGTCTCCAAGAGATATTCACCACTTTTCTATAACTGTTTTTCACTTAAAATTTCTCTTATGTATCTCAAGGACATTTAATTTATCTGATAGTATCTCTCTTTCTTTTGGTCATTTAAGGATTCTGTTAATTAAGCTCAGACCCAATAGCAACCCTAGGACATGCAGCAGACCCTCCTCTCATTTGACAAAATATATTTTCCTTGATTATTTTCCTATGTGATCTCAGAGCCACTTTTCAATCCATCTGGCAGTGTTCATATTGGGCCAATTTTAATTAAGCTTGTGATTTAGACTCTAAGACCCTGTCAGATATTTTACTAGAATACAGTTTTAGATCATTGGTTTTTGCCATAATTCAACAAAATATGCAATTAAAATATTAAAAGTAAATCGATCAAGTCTGTCCAACCTGATTATACATTTTTAAGAGTTGTAAATATTATACTGATTACTGCTTATTGCTCCATATATTTCAAAGGAAAATATTTTTGAAGTTTCTGTACAAAATTGAACTACACAGACTGAATTTATTAGACAGTTAGCAGAATTTCATTTTTGGTACCTAGATCATTGCATATTCACTTTTCCTCCCTCTGGGACTGGCTTATATCCCTGTTTTGTCCTTCTCTCTTCAATCTTTCCTCTTCCCACCCACCAATATAAATGATAACCTTGCCTTTTGAGATGCTTATTCCTGCTGCTCCTTGTTGATTGGTTACATTGCCCTTTCATCTCTGAAGCACACGCCTCTGGGTCGCTTGTCTCCAGTTAGAATGCTTTTCCCACCATAAGCCAACTCTGCTGCGGTTTTAAACTCAGAACTGACTTCTCAATCCTGAGATATCTCAGTCTGACAAGAACCATCTCCCTAGAACATAACACACATAACACATTGGGCTGTCCCCACACTCTGCATCACCTTACATTATTTTAGAGGCTTGCAGTTAGCATCCCAGATGTTTCAAATATTCCTTCCTGTAGGCACTCCCCAGTTGCAATCTGATCAACTTTAGATTTACTGTTACTCTCAAGAGAGCTGTTCTCTGTGCAGGGTGTTTGTTTCTGAAAGGTCATTTCCTGGTGCGAATTCCAACCAAAGGAGATCAAGCCAGAGGATAGTCTTTTTTTTCCTCTGTGTACTTACTCATTTTACTTGGAAGAGAAATTAGGGCTTCTTTCAGATGTGCTACACATCATACAAAATTAGATGATGATGTGACATATTAATGACTGGCAGACAGAAATAGGTGAAAATAAGAATATTTAACCTCCTCTAAGCTTTGACATCTGTCTGGGTTTCATAGTGAATTAAATAGAGAATTGTTTCTGAGTTTGAATTAGTCAGTAGTTTATTATTCTCCTTATTGTTTGTAGTACTCCCTGCAAAGCTTGAAGAGAATATAGCTTTCTACCTCTCTGTTGGGTTTAATGTCATTTGGCTGTCATTGTACTTTGCTTCTTAACAACCCAAAGCAAGTAGTCCTCCTTCATTTATTTTGCTGTCAGGATCATCATTAGTGATATGGACTACAGCTCATGTCAGTGGTGGTGGAAAGTTAACCAATTTTTTTTGAACTCTCAACCTTAATTAAAATTTTTTGAAAATACAGATTTGCTTCTTTAGTATTCTAAATAATTTTGACAGGGTGTCTTGAAATGTAAAGCATTCTTCCTGCATTATAAATTTAAAATACATTTTCCTATAGCAAAATTAATTCTCCTTAACCCCTGTAGCTGCCTTCCAGGCTGCTTTTGGTATTGGTGTAAGTACCAGAGTTCATTGCAGCATTTAAGCTTTTATTGCTCAGTATCTTATGAAAATAAAATCTAGCTCCCATTGATTTTCAGTAATACATCAGGTGATTATAAACCTTCTGATCTTAAAGGAGTGATTAAGTACCGTGTTTCTCCGAAAATAAGACCTACCCATAAAATAAGCCCTAGCAGGATTTCTAAACATTTGTTGCAATATAAGCCCTACCCTGAAAATAAGACCTAGTGATGGGCGTGGCTACGCAGCGTATCTGCACAACCCATGCATTTTGTCGCGGAGCGGTAAAGAAGACGAGCAGCCCTTCTCATCTGCCCCATGAGAGCTCTAGTGCTCAACATGAGAGATTGGGGCCAATGGTTCTAAAGGAAATAGAGTCGCAAGAAATTCAGGATGAATTTGGGGTTGGGAGAGTTATGATGATGTCTCAGAAGAAGACTACGTAACTATATTTGAATAAATGTAGATTGTTGTACCATACTTAAAAAAATAACACATCCCCTGAAAATAAGCCCTAGGGTGTCTTCTTGAGGAAAAATAAATATAAGACCCTGTCTTATTTTCGGGGAAACATGGTATGTTGATGCCTGGATTCTTGATAGAAGCCCACCTGAATATATTCCTAGGCATTAGAGATCTAAATAATGGAGCAAGTGAGATGATTTTTTACAAAGCTGATAACAAAGGATTTAGATAAAATGTTTTAAATGGAGAAGGTTTGACTACCACTATATTTTGCATTATAATACTGCTGCCTTTATTTTAGGAAACTCCAAGTTTGCAGCTCACTTGCACCATTCCCTGCCAGTTCTGTCGCCAAGCATCACCATACCTAAATACACAAAGAACAAATTTTAGAAAAACACAGTACATGTTAACATGTGAAATGAACAGAACAGTAGAGTAACAACTTTAACTTTGAAAATAGAGCTGGCACTAAAGGAGGAGTAAAATTTTGTCAGATGGAGGAAGGGCATATCCAGTGCAGAACTGTGAAAACACATGGCATACCTGGTTGGTAGAGCTCACTGTAGCAGGATCTTAATGCATGTGGTAGGAAGTTATAAGGAGGCAGTCAAGGATAGAAAGCTAGGTTGGATCATATTGTGAAGGACTCATATGCCAGGCTAAGGAGTTTTGTTTTTTAGGAGCCAGTGAACATTCAATAGATGTTTCCCAAACTTGGTGGAGAACCATAATTCTCTCTTTCCCATTCTCTCTCTCGTTCTCCCACTCTTCTGATTGCATGGTAGAGGATGAACTAGAAAGGAGTACGTGTGGAGAAAGAGGTAGCAGGAAGATCTGCTAAGCGGCCTGAGGCAGTTTGCAGTAGTTCTAATCAAGTGGTAACAAAGGGCCCAGCATAGTGATGGCCAGGCCTGTAGTCCCAGCTACTTGGGAGGCTGAGGTAGTAGGATTGCTTAAGCCTAGGAGTTTGAGATTGCAATGCACTGTGGTGATGCTACTGCACTCTAGCCTGGGCAACAGAGTAAGACACTGTCTCAGACCAAAACAAACAAACAAACAAACAAACAAAAAAAACGAGGTAACAAAGGGTGGACTAAGATGTTAATTCTGACTATCTGGCATAGCCAGATATGAATGAATCATGGTGAATGAATCATCTTCCATAGAACAGATCTTTGGATATCTGAAGGCAGTTTGGGTCCTTTATCAAGACATATATAGCCATGAATAGCCAGAATAGCCATATTTATCATATCTAGTGATCTAAAAGCAAACTTCTTCCAAGTGTCTATTCCCAAAACATAGTCTTGGAAAAGAATTTTGATTCAAAGATCATCATTATCTATCCTCAGAAACTCAAAAAGAGGTTCTGCAAATAACAGTGTCCTTCCTGAAAGAATTCATTAGAAAGCAATGAATTCTTGGGGAACTTATGTAGTCCCAATCAATTCCCCTCATCAACTAAAACAGGGGATAAGGGTCAGTGACTTCTCAACCTGCTTGTGGAACTTGCCTTACTATTTTCTACTCATTAGTTTTCTGTGACTATACTATTCTTATTACTTTGGAGTTATAATACTTTCACATATTTGATTTTTTTTTTTTTTTTTTTTGAGACAGAGTCTCACTCTGTTGCCCTGGCTAGAGTGCCGTTGGCGTCAGCCTCGCTCACAGCAACCTCAAACTCCTGGGCTCAGGCGATCCTTCTGCCTCAGCCTCCCAAGTAGCTGGGACTACAGGCATGCGCCACCATACCCGGCTAATTTTTTCTATATTTTAGTTGGCCAATTAATTTCTTTCTATTTTTTAGTAGAGATGGGGTCTCGCTCTTGCTCAGGCTGGTTTCGAACTCCTGAGCTCAAACGATCCGCCCACCTCGGCCTCCCAGAGTGCTAGGATTACAGGCGTGAGCCACCGCGCCCGGCCTGATTATTTTTAAATAACATTGATGTAGGGTCTTTATTTTAGGAAACTCCAACAGAATCTAGAGCTTTTGGAGGTCAGGATCCTCGAACCTCTATGTTATGATTCTGTTAACCAGATCTCAGACTGGCAACAAAGAATTTTGGTTTTGGTTGTTTCTCATATTCCTTGTAAGAAAAACTTAAATGATTCAGATAGTACGTTTGTTTCTGCTTATACACTGCTAGGGATATAGTGATTGGAGCTATTCTTTTGAAGGCACTATTTTCACTGCCTTTGTAACCATGGAGATCATCAATAGCGAAGGCTATTAATATTAATCTGACAGAACTGTTGCTGTGAAACCAGTACTTTACTGTAGGCATCATTTAATCCTGTGCCTTTTTGGAAAGGTTATAGTCCTCATTTAGTTGTCAAAGAGCATGGTGCTATCTTACAAACATTGCTTTCTAATGAATTCTTTCAGGAGGGACACTGTTCTTTGCAGAACCTCTTTTTGAGTTTCTGAGGATGGATAATGATGATCTTTGAATCAAAATTCTTTTCCAAGACTATGTTTTGGGAATAGACACTTGGAAGAAGTTTGCTTTTAGATCACTAGATATGATAAACATGGCTATTCTGTGAGTGGGAATGCCTTCCCTTTAGATTAAGTTGAATAACTCTGCAGTTGCTTTTCCTGGCTCCAGATAGCTAGAGTCTGCAAGTGTTACTGTCATTGACTCTGCAGCTGGACTTGAGAGAAATTTTTGAGGCCACCAAACCATTGTAAAAATGTAATACTTCAATCCAAAAACTGTTAGAAGATTTTGATCTGGAGTGTTGCTGAATTTTTTTAAACTAATGCCTACTGAATAGACTTTCATTAGAATATAAAAAATTTACTTGTAAAGCAAGAGAATTTAATCCTTCTTTTTTTTTTTTTTAACAGCAAACCTGTAAAGAATAGAAATTAAGACTTATCCATAGCATACCCAGATTACCATATAAATAGTTGTTCAGGTTACCTCTGTGTTTTGGTTTGTTTTAATTTCATCCAAGGTAAAAATTATTAATGAACAAGCTTGTATACTGAAGTTTATATTATTAAAGATGGAATTATTTTCTTTTGAAAAGGTTGACAAATAAAAAATTTTACCCTATATATTTACTTTTTGCTGGTTCACTAAATTACTATTTTTCTCTATTTCTAGGCATTTTATCTTTTTCTCTTCACAAATGTATCCTAAATTCTTCATTTAAATACGTTTCTGATTGTATCTCACTAAATATATCAGTTTTGTTATCCTTATACAGCTTTGGTCTCTCTTAGGGTCCTCCCAACCTACTTGGTTACTCCCTCTTTTTGAATGACCTCATTTTTTCTGAATCTCTGAATCTCTGAATCTCAGACGTCTGTTGATTACCAAGGTCTCTGCTTAGGATTCATAATTTCCTTTTCTCTCTCACGCTAATACAATCTATGTTCCTTCTCACAATGAAATGTTTACTAGAGTTCCATAGCTTATTTTTATTCATTGTTTAGCATGTTTGTGAAAAAGCCTAGCTAATTTTAAGATAAAATTGATAAACCGGAATATGTTCAGGATAGCAACCAAAGCCAGAAGAGTAGATGAGAGGGGTAGTTTTTAAATTATTTCAAATAAGGAATGAAAGAAGGAAATGACTGTGTTTAGTAGGGGGAAGAGACATATAATAACTTCCTCAAGTATCTGAAGTATTATCATATGGAATAGGAATTAGCCTTGTTCTGTATTGTCTTAAAAGGCAGCACAAAGGTAAATTTTATGGCATATGAATTATATATATTTATATATATTATATATATATATTTTAAATGGTGTAAGGAGCAGGTGGTAAATGACAGGAATATGTTTTGGCTTGTTTGTTTTATTTAAGGGAGAACTTCCAAAGAGATTAGTCTCAAGATATGATGCTTTGCCTCTGGAAGCAGAAGTGCTTAACCATGTGTGTGGTAGGGCTGCTGTTGATAGGATTTAGACATCAGATAGATGACGGGTACATTGCATTTCTTTCATTCTGAAAGATGTACTTCTCTAAGCTCTTTAATAA
This sequence comes from Cheirogaleus medius, assembly GCA_008086735.1. NCBI lineage: Eukaryota > Metazoa > Chordata > Mammalia > Primates > Cheirogaleidae > Cheirogaleus > Cheirogaleus medius. Next base: position 2,636,191 of record VBSM01003230.1, on the reverse strand, counting down.
TACGAGTCAGTAGACAATATATATGATTATGAGAGTGACTTTTTGTAGTTTTAAGTTTAGAACTATTTTATCTGACAGTTATTTTTCTTCTCATGATTATCACTATTTTTTCACAGCAGAGGAAGGGTGAAGTAAAACTCCCACATTTTGAAGGTGGATATTGTATAACATTGTAAGGAGGACAAGGAAGTAAGGATAGGAGTCATAAATTGCAGCTGGAAGTTTGGAACTGATTCCTCCACGCTACAGTAGCTCAGAAAGGATTCAGCTCTAAGTTTAATGAATAATGAAACATGATCTGAAGAAATTCTATGCAAGAAATACTGTTGCCTGGTTCTTAAGTGACTTTTAATAACTATAGTATCTGTCCTACGTGAGAAGCAGCTCTCTTTGTTCACCTTCTCTTTCAGAGTTTGAGGTGGTTCAGGATTCACTTGAAGAACTCATTTTAATTGCAGATTACATTCTAACACATGTTGGTGGCCTGTGGTCATTGCAGAGCAGTTGTAGATAAGCACTGGCTTAAGACTGAGTTTCTAAAATAAAGTTGGGACTTTTTTCTCAAAGTGTTTGCTGATTGTGTGTATAATGAAGTGAAACATTACTTTGAGAATCATGGAGTCTTCTAGGTGGAGTAGACTTGAAAAGACACTTGGTTCAATTTCCTTGTTCTTCCTGAGGAACTATTAATAAAATTATTCTTTGAGAAATGGGAGTGGAAAGCTATGTATTTGCCATATAAAACTGTGATGTTCTAGAAACTTCGTTTATTTACTTTTTCAGTCCTTTGCAACTTTTAGGAAGTTTGCTTAATAACATCTTATTAATTAAATCTACTCTATAAAAATGTGTTTACAAAACAGGAAAAAACAGAAACTATAGCTGAATTTACAGTAATTCTTCCCATAATGTAACCAAAATAAAAGAGAAATTACTGAAATATAAAAGAAGTTAGTAAGATATTACAAACATCTTTTCTGGAATACTTTTATTGAACAGAACCAACTATACCTTTACTTTTAATTCTAAGCATTGATACCTTGTGGTCTTAGAAAGGACATTGACTATGTGACATTCAGTTCAGTTCCTTGGGTTGTGTACTTGGCATTATGCGAGATCCAACAGACTGACCGTTTGATCATTAAGCACCAGTAGAAGTGGTTGACCGTGTGAGAACTAGAAAATAGAAGAAATAAGAATTTGTCAGCGGGTGATTTAGTCCTTGTATTCATAGTAGATACAAGTTACAAAGCACATAATACTGCAAAAATGCTTAAAGATGTTATTGTAACTTGTAACAACTGTAAGTTTTTTCTTTCCTGTGAAATAAGATTAGAGCTCTGAAAAATTTAATCAGTGAAGTAATTAAGTGGATTACTAAGCCACACCTACCTTGACCCTCAGCCTTATAGAGAATTAAAAGACAATCTGTCTTGTCTAAACACCCAAACCTTTTATAAAGCACTGTGTGTTTGTGTCTACATGGAACAATTCTTCCATGTTCTCAGCCCAGGGAGCTTGGGAATGCTGGGAAAGGCTTTTGTTCAGCATAGCCTTAGAGAAGTACCAGGCACAGAATACCATAAACTCTGGAAGTTAGCTTTGCTGTGCTTGTGTTTGCTTTCCTGCCTCCTACTTTCTCCAGAATTACCTTTGTCCAAGGTCTAAGAAAAGACGAGACAGGACGGAAGAGAACTCTATTTGTTTTCTTCTTAATTAGGCCAGAAAACAAGTTAGAATAAATGAATGTCCACTAGTGTGCCATTTTTTGATGTATTTATTCTCCATAAACAGGTGGAGATTTACCTTCTAAGAGGTACCAAAAAATATAGTATTTATCCAGTTGCTAAAACATAATATATATATATTTTTTATAATTTTTGCTTTTCAACACATCTCCATCTTGCTTCAGGCAGGCCACTTACCTCTTTAATACAGGTTAGAATTTCTAGGGCATGTGCTTCCTCAGAGGGCTAAAATTGGCCTGGTAAATATTTCCGTAAGTTTGTTAACACCTTTTACAAAGGTTTAAAGCATTTCCATGCATTAATAATAAGCTAAAAACAACCTAATTTCCAATAGGAAGTGAAGCATAGACTGGAACTCCATACGAGTCCTGATTCTTGTTTAAGGACAGGTTAACCAGAAGATTAGGGTTAGACCATGGACTTCTGATGTTCTCATTAGGTGTTATGAGACTCTAAATTTCAGACTTGTTTCTGAGATAAAGCATTTCTTCCCATTCTTAGATTTTTATTAGTGCCAGGCTTTGGACTTTTAATGTAGCAGATGTTATCAAAGTTTATGATTGTCTTTCTGAGTGCCTCTAGGATTGTTTTGCTGATTCCCAGTAGAAAATGCATCTCTAGGCCCACAAGGCTGTTCCTCTGCTACACAGCGGGGCCAGGCTCTTCCCCATCTGTCTCAAACATAGATTTCAGCCTGAAATTCAGGAAAACGTTTGCTGTGTTAAGTCATTAACAACTGTTTCAAAACAGTCTGATTTCTAACAGTTGGTGCATGTGGAGATACCTAATTAAAATAATTCTAGTCTCGTTAATAAGATAAGTGTGTTTTCTAGTTGCTATGGGATTATCGCTATCTGATAACAAAGGGCATGAGGCTTAGCTGAGTGAATTATGCTTGTATTTCAGTCCCTTATATTTTTTCTTTTATTTTTATTTCAATGAATGAAGAGGTGACTGAAGATATATTATAGACAGCAATACTAAGAACAGACATAGTACTTGTAAATTCCATAGGTGATTTTACTTCCCAGAGAAGTTCACAGGAATTGAAATGCTGCTATAGTGAAATAGACTCTTGTCTGAACTACCCACCATCACTATCTTTTCCCATGCACTCCTCAATTGAAATTGATCTCTTCCTCCTCTGAACTCCCAGAGTACTTTATCTACATCCTTCTTCTGGTACTTTATATTTTCTACCTTCTGTTGCAGCTGTTTGTATACACACTTGTATAAATGCTTCTCCTTGAAAGCAGGCTCTGTGACTACCCTTTTGTCTCCCATGGAGCCTAGTGTACTGGCTTGCACATTGTGGTTTGCTCAGTAATATTTGTTGAGTGAATGACAAATAGAAATAACATTTTATCATAGATTTTAATCTTTTTATGTAGTCATATTCAAAGTCTTAAGGGATTTAGAAACTGTTTTTAGGTATATGGGGATGCTTTAATTTTTAAATCTCAAGAACACTAAAAATCATTAAAAAAAAAACCTGCATGGTGAATTGTATATGAGAAGAAACTGATATATGATCCTTTTAGCAGAATTAACAAAATCTTGCACACTGAATAACAAGTAAAGCAAGCCTTCCTCAAGAAAACTCTGTGTGAAGACAGAATTCTTCCTTAATTGTTCAGAGCTCAGAGGTATCACTAAAATCTCTTGTCTTGACAACATACACTATTAAATGGTGAACTAAGGGGCAAACAGAAAAACCACCATGCATTTCAGGAGGTACTTGAAAGTAAAGTAATCAAGCCCTGCTTCTGTCAGTCATTGGTCAATCTCAGCTGTGTACCACTCTAAACAAGTTTCTACCATTGTGGTCTCACACTGTTTCTGACCTGTGGCGGTGATCCTTATCATCCTCACTTCCCCAAACTCCATCACCCCTAAAACAGTTGGGACTTTGGCACCTAATGGTAAAGCCATTATTAATGCTTCTAATAAGAAGTCATATAGGTGTACCTGAGAAAATAGAGGGAAAATCAGGGGTGAGTTGGAGAGAGGTGGTAGAAAAAATGGTAGAGGGAGGAAACTGGAGGTCAGGTGCTGGGATACAGGCCATGTGTGAGAAGCAGGAGAGGAGGGAACAGGAAAGGCTGACATGTAGGCAGGCACCTTGGAGAGGGTAACAAGTGTGTGTAGGAGGACAGTGGTCCACATCTGCCAACAGCACCATTTCCTTTTTGTGTGTATGTCTTAAAAAACAATGCATATATTCTAGTTTTTTCAGTTTTATTAATATTTAGGGTGCCTTTTCATTAGTGGTTGTGTGTCATTTGCTTCTGGAGCCTGTCATTTGAGAAGCAAAGAGATCAAAAGCCAAGCCACAGTCACATGATGATGGAGGTTTGTTACTTAAGCTTTGGGGGCAGATGTTTTTTTACTTAAAAAAAAAAAGAAATGTCTGCCTTCCCTATTGCATTTCCAGCTCTGACTGACCTCCTCAGACCTATGGTGTAAATGGCTGTAGAAATTGTTTTCATGAGGAAATGAGAACCATGACCGCTTTGAACAACTCAACGCTGTTTACCTCTGATGGCAAGAAACCAAGTAAAACCTGTCTAATGCTACACTATAGCCTCTCACATCCTTGATATGTATGAAGCAGACCAACTGGAGCATTTGTGAGACAGGATACTATTTGCAGCTAAAGAGACAGCTTTGATTGGTTGGGAGTCAAGGCCTGATTTAATACTTCTCCTGAAGCATTTGGGTAAGGGAGCAGGAGAAAGGGCACAATGGACCTTTGTGGAGACACCTGGTTCAGAGTGATATCAGTACAAAGGGCCTAAAACAGGGAGTAATATGAATAAATGTTAGCAGAGCTCTGACTTTAGAGCCCAGTGTCATGTTTAACAACGGAACAGGGCAATTGTCCACTTAATGAGTTAAACTGTCACTATGGACTCTACCTGCCCATTCACTAACCATGTCCTCTTCTGGACAATAGTATTACTAGTATTATAAGGAGGTAACAGCTTTATTCATAGTCATATCATCCGTGGCTAAAACAAAATGTTTTGGACCAGTTGTTTTCCCATGTTTTAGCTTGTAGATAGTTGTGTTGGGTCTCTAGTGACAGTTACAATAGACTTTTGGCCATTAGCAAAGAGTAGTGATTGTGTTCTGTGTTCCCTCTGGTAGGTTTGGCAAGAGTCAGTTGGGGTGTAACCTTTTCTCTTGGTTTGCTCAATGAACAGATTAATGTACAGTTAAGAGATGTAAAAGTACATTTGTAGATTTTGAGATTAACTACTTCTATAGGTTACCTTCTAGGGCCTGGAAGATTGTATAGAAATTGTATAGGCCTCTTACTGATCTCTGATCCAAGAATAGACATATAATAAAAAGGACATCTGAAATCTTGGCTATGATTGGAAATAAACGTTTTGAAATTCTTTTCCAGTTTCACAAATGGAGCTAAACAGAGGGATAGACAAACCAGAGAAAAGTTGTCAACGTTAATGATAGTGATAGCTACCATTTACTGAGTACATCTTGTGTGCTAGGCACTGTGCTGACATCATTACATAACTCCACATTTTAACAATACTGGGAGAGAGTTTTAGGATAACTGTTTTACAGGGGAGGAAACTGAGTCTAAGAGTGGGTCAGTAACTTGCCAATGATCACAGAATTAGCAAGTAGTGATTTGGGGTTTGAACCTGGATCTGTCTGATACAGATGTGCTGTACAGTTCTATACTTGTATGCTTTAGAATAGGAAAGAGTTACAGACAGGCCTAGAAAGTAGTGCCTAAAATTTGTAAGGCATAGAAGCCCAGAAAGCATAGCTTTCAACACATGTTATCAAAGATCACAAACCCACAACATGTGATGATCAGAGTGAATTAAGAAGTGAGTTACTTAACACATTGCCTGCCACACTAGAAAAAAAATTTTTTCCCTGGGGCCATGGTGCTTTATTAAAACAAAATTATCCTTTCTAATTTGTTATTTTGTATTATTTTCTGTGTGTGAGTTATATGCAATGCAATCCATGTTTTTAGAATTAAATTTTCAATATTAATTGTAACAATAAGACATCAACAAGTACGATTTTCACAAACCAACTGCAAGGTTTTGCTTCAGGAAGCATCAGGCTGAAAACTAGCTTGAGTTAAATGCAACTCACATGGCAGTCAGTGTGTTAACTAACAGTCTGAGGTAATTTTAGGTAAAGGAAAGTATTAATAGGTCTTATTTTTTCTATGTGCCACCATAGGATTTTTAATGAACTGATTTTCTATGCTTTATAAATGGCAGTGCTTGTAAGCCTTATGTCTCCTGTCACCACATTAGGCATTATTCAGTGTGGACACCAGGAACTTGCTTTTTCTCCTTAATCTGTCTACCACTGCTACTGGAAACAGATGTTCTCCTGGGCCTACCATTCCAAAGCTTTCTCAAACTAGCTCATATAAAATGGTGGTATTGTGTTTGCTATTCCTGTTCTACCATTTGTGGGGTTAAACAGAAGACTTCAGTCTCTCCAGTGCATCAGCCTTTATTGATAGATGTACTCTTTGGGAGCACATATTTAAGTGTAATTAGTGCTGAAGTCAGACTTTACATTTGGATTAAGGGTAAAGGAACTTGACCAGTAAGCAGATGGGTGTAAGATCTTGGCTTTTATATAAGAAAAGGGTCAGTTAAAAAATCCTGTGTCTTGAAACAGCTGTAAATTAGATGCACAGAACTTTTCTAACAAGGTGATATTTAGGTCTGGCATCATGGATCAGTAAATTAGTTGCTAGAGTGCCATGGTGTCAGCCTCGCTCGTGGCAACCTCAAACTCCTGGGCTCAAGTGATCCTCTTGCCTTAGCCTCTCTAGTAGCTGGTAAGGCAGGTGCACATCACCATGCTCAGCTAATTTTTTCTATTTTTAGTAGAGATGGTGTTTTGCTCTTGCTCAGACTGGTCTCAAACTCCTGAATTCAGATCCTCCCGCCCCAGCCTCCCCGAGTGTTCTGATTATAGGCGTGAGCCACCATGCCCAGCCTGTTATGTCTATGTTCTGTGTGAGTGTAATGGTTTAGTTTTTTAATGAGTGACTCTGATCTTCATTAGGAAACTTTAGTCCATTGGAATTATTATTTGAGCTGGGTAAAGGGATAAATTAGTTGTGCTTTTTCTTCTGCTTATTTTTTTCTAATCTTAAGGACATGTGCATGATTTAAGAGCCCTGTTGTTATTCTAATAAAGAGACAACATTAATTTGATAATAATTATCTTGACATTAGGGATGTGTGACATACGCATGATTATTGCTTAGTATAGTGCTTTTCATATTGTGGATTTTAACAGATGCTTGGTGAATGAGTGAAGGAACGCAAATATATTTATAAATTTGGTTTTTCTGAATTTATTTTAAGCACATCTAAAAGCTTTGGTTTGTATTTTTATTTTGGCCATATGACTTGAATGACCACTTAGTGAGCAATAACCCTGTTGCTGCTAATCTAAGGAGGTGACTTTAGTTGAAGGGCCAGGTCAGCATGCATATATTTGCTTCTGTCTCACTGGTTCCTTGACTGGCTATAATATGCTTCTGAATTTTCCTTTTGTTCCCCCTTCTGTCTTGCTTTCTACCAGCCCAAGTTTCTGCTTCTTTTTTAGACTGTAAGCTACTCTGTCATCTTTCTTATCATAACTCCCTGGTTTCCATTCTTCCAGCCCATACTATTCCTTTCTCAATTCAATAAACAAGAAATAAAGAAGATATAACTCAACTTAAAATAAAAATTGATGGCCAGGAGCGGTGGTCACGCCTGTAATCCCAGCACTCTGGAAGGCTGAGGCGGGGAGATCACTGAAGGTCAGGAGTTAGAGACCGGCCTGAGCAAGAGTGAGACCATGTCTCTACCAAAAATAGAAAAATTAGCCAGGCATGGTGGCATATGTCTGTAGTCCCAGCTACTTGGGAGGCTGAAGCAGGAGAATCATTTGAGCCCAGGAGTTTGAGGTTGTAGTGAGCTACAATGATGCCACTGCACTCTAGCTGGTTACAGAGTGAGACTCAGTCTCAAAAAAAGAAAAAAAAACCCAAAGAAGTAGCCTGGAGAATTGGCATTATTGTTGTTACCATCTAAACAACAATTTGGGCTATCCTAAATATTTTAGCTAGCCAATATTGACATATTAAGTCACAAAATGCATTTAGATCTCAGTCTGCACAATATGGCCCTAACTTGAAAGTTCTACTTTTTCCAGATTATGGAGAGCTGTTTATTAACTTAAGGAATTTTGCTTTGCTTTCAGCTTTGTGTGTGTGTGATAAGGAAATGTTTCTAAGTGCAGGATGGTGGTATTATTGCTGCTGCTGTTGCCACTGCTACTACTACCACTGCTATATAGAAAGAACTATATGTCGATTGGGGCTTTCCTGCCCTTACTACTTACTCCTGTCTTCTTTCTCAACTCAAATATAAACAAGAATTAAAGATGCTAAAACATTAATTTAAGAATAGAATTTGTGCCTTCTCAATGTTTGATGACTATGTATTTGTAGCTTTTTAAAATGGGAGGAGCCCTAGCACTTTTTGAGATGTTGAGTGGAACTTAAGCTGTACAGACTGGCAAAGGGAAAAAGGCAGGTCATACCTGGCATGAGCGAGAGAGCTTTAAGTAAAAATTAGTTGATGATGGCTTCAGATTTGGTACTAATTTGGACAAACCAGATGGAGTCCATCTGGGATATCTGAATTTCATCTAGGAATTAGATGAGATGAAAACTTATTGAAATGGAAAGGTGAAGATTGTTGGCTTTAAATTTCAGATTGCAGAAGAGTATGTAGAGTAAATGTTATTTTGGTGAAAATGTGTTCTAAATGTGTGTGGGGGGGGCAGAGAGAAAGATAGGTGTAGCAGTGTTAAAGTGTTAATAATGCTGAGCTCTCTGGATGATGGAAAATGTGTAGTGTTTATTTAAAAATTGTTTGCTCATCTTCTGTGTTTTCTAATTTTCTGTGATGCACATGCTTCCATTGTTATGGAAGGCTGTTTTAAAAGTTGTCTGTTGAAGAGGATTATCTGGTAAATTCTGTTGGTTGTAGATGAGGATGGTTTATCAGACTGCTGTGGGGTTAGGTGAGGCAAAGCAAGGGATGGAGTTCTTTGAAGGCTAAAATACAGACCAGTAATATAGTAACTTTGATAACATAAAACATCAGGAATAAAAACTTCTTATCTGTGAATTAATAGTATTTAAGATAAATTTATCAATTTGCATGATTATAGAAATTTACTTTCCTAATTGTCTTTTAGGCTGATAATAAAATTAGTTTCTAGGCTCGGCTTATATACACAGACTACTGGAAGAGCTCAGAAATGAGCTGGGTGACTGGGGATGTCAGCCTGGGATTTAAATTTTACAAAGATAATGCAGGGTTCATGGTGTTATGAGTTTGCCAAAAATCCGCAGAAGTTAAGAAATTTCAAGCAAAGGTTGACAGGAAACAGTTGGATAGAAAATAAAAAAGTCTGGAAGAGTTGAAGTATATCATACATATATTAAGATCATCACCAATGAAATGCATGTTCATTGCCAAATCACTACAGTTAGAAATTTAAAAAACTGTTTTGGTTTCTGTAGTCCATATTTAAATTTAAAAATCACATGCTATCTGAACTAGCTATTGTAGTCCTGTTTTTTAAAATTGAAGTAAGAAGAAGTATACAGAAGTGATAAACTGTAAATCAGAAGGAGGAATAATGACAAAAGACTGGTGATACTCAGGTGATAGGGAGGAAAAATATTATTATGAAGATATAGGTTCCAAAGTCAGCATATAAAGTGAAAAATGGAATAATCAAAATTACCTTGAAAAATCACTTTAGAAATTCCATGTAAATTCAGCACAGCAGATTTTTCCTCCAGTGTTCTAACAAAGCAGAATTTCTTTGGTTGAGCCCTAGATACACCTGGCTTGCATTTTAGGGGCCATGATGTTTAAGGAAAAGTAATACTTTGTACACTGGAACCCCCCTCAGCATGTTGAAGAATTCACAGTATGACAGGATCCTAGAAATTGAGGCCGACTGAAGGAAGAGCAGAGTCACATCTTCCATCCCTTACTTATGCCCACAGTTCTATTTCTTGTTCCCGTATTTCTTTTCCCCTCTTCCCCTTACTCTCTACAATCATTGTGTCTCTTTCTCTTCCCCCTCTCTGTCTTCTTCCTTCCTCCTGGGTCCCTGTCCATCTCTCCTGACACACATGTGAGGCCACCGTAACGATATGGGCTCCGTAGTTCTCAGGATGACAATTTCAGGCACTCACCAGATCCTCTTTGATTTGAAATGGGGGTGGGGTCCAGTGTTCTAGCCTGACCAGGTTTACACTGCTCATTACACAGTACCCGTGTTTCTGGGTTTAGTCTTGGGGCAACAAGTGTTTGTTGTCTGAACTGGGCTCTCAGGGCATCCAGTCTGGTGTTTTTAAAGTGCCTTTAAAATGTTCAGGCCTTGCTCAAAGGGTGGTAGTGTACACCAGGGTTTCGGGAGAGGGGGCAAGACCCACATCATAGGGATGTGGAGAGCATTGTGGGGGGGAAGGGCATACCTCTAACCCTTCTTAGGGTGAGGCAAAGTTATACAATGTATCCAAAGTGCAAAAAAAAAATCTTTTGTTGGATGGAGGGCAGGCGGGAGGGGGGAGGAAGGGTAGAGTTACATAATGTGTGCCTTGCACGCCACCTGGGGACTGGACTCACTTGAGGCTCTGGCATGTGGGGGGGGGAGGAGTGGTAGGGGCAACGTATGTAATCCTAACAATATATGTACCCCCATTATATGATGAAATAAAAAAAAATGTTCAGGCCTAATTCATAAGTTCTGAGGATGTGTGGGATTCTAGAGGTTATTATGAGGCTAAGACTTGGAATATACTCAGAGATCCTAGACTGAAAGCCCTCTGGAGTATTAAAAGAATCCTTTCCAAAGTAAAATTCATGTGACCTGGATTTCCTTTGTACAGTCTGAGGCTATATTTTACAGTAGAAAGAACACAGAATGAGGGATCAGAAACTTGATTCTATACCACCACTTATTGGCTCTGTGTTCTTAAGTCAGTCTTTCTCAGCTTTTCATGATTGTGACACATTTTCTAATAACAGTAATTTGACGACACTGTTGAATTGAAGGGAATGAAAGACCCCAAACAGCATCAGTAAATCACTATGGTTCAGCAGAGTTACAGTCAGAGTATCAGAGTCTCACTGCCTGCAAAATCATCCTTCGTTTGTATACTGTTTATTTGTTCATCTTTTCAGTGCTATTTTGCTGTTAAAGCTGTTCACTCCCTGTCTGTGCTCTCTCATATAATTAGGATTCAACAGTATTTGTGGTTTCATTAAATACACTCATTCTTTGGCAATAGCTTTGTAGTGTGTTACTCCTCTTGCCTCTTATTCGTAGCAATTCTGAACTCTGAATTTTGCTTTCAGCTGTTAAATGGGTGTAGTAAAACTAGTTTTACCTACATCAGGACTCTTGTGAGGATCAATGAGCTATAAAGGATGTAAATGTTTTATAAAAATTATGAAAGGCTGTAGAACTGTGAGAGATCTTTTTTTCAATTTTTTGTTTGTTCCCTTGTCACATTGCCTTGCTAGATAGTGAGCTTACTGGGACCAGGGACTAGATTTCTTTTTTTCTTTTTTTACTTTGTCCACAGCATGTGGCTCAATGTTTTCCACATATAATATATTCAATAAATAATCATTAAATTGAAATTTAAAATTATTTTTATTTTTAATATTGGATTGGTTTGCCATACAGCTGGCATCTTCTGTGCAAAGCAGTATCAGTAATATAGAGACTTGGCTGTGGTCTGGTAAATCGCATTGTGTACACAGAAATAAGGTGAGTGCTCAGTCCTTCTGGGAGGTCTGTCTTTTTTTTTTTTTTTTGAAACAGTCTTGTTCTCTTGCCCAGGCTAGAGTGCCGTGGCGTCAGCCTAGCTCACAGCAACCTCAGACTCCTGGGCTCAAGTGATCCTCCTGCCTCAGCCTCTGAAGTAGCTGGGACCACAAGCACGCACCAACATGGCTGGCTAATTTTTTTCTATTTTTAGTAAAGACAGGGTCTCGTTCTTGTTCAGGCTGGTCTCGAAGTCCTGACCTCAAGCGACCCTCCTGCCTGGGCCTCCCAGAGTGCTAGGATTATAGGCTGAGCCGCTCCATCCGGCCCTTCTGGTAGGTTTGGATAGAGTGCGGGGACAAGAAAGACAATCAGAGATTTAGGTGTCCTATTTTGGAGAGCATTCTTCCTAAACGTAGTCAACTGGATTATCACATGGCTGCTGTGTGCAAATAAAGCGTAGCATTTTGTTCAGTCTGGTTTGAGACATTCTGAGTGGTTTTTATCGTTATAGTGCTTCTATTGGAGGCTCTTCCGCAGCCCTATAGATTTCATTTTCTTTAATTGGAATGGGGAGGGAGGAAGAAAACAGCATTTACTTGGCATTCTTGCCTTTTAGAGCTGTGGGTTATTGATTCAGGGGCCTAGAATAGTAATGCTTGGAAGTAAAGGTTCCCTTTGGGAGCACCAGTGTTAAAGGGCAAAGGGAAAATGATTAGAATTTAAATCTCCAGACTCCACTGAATTTGCGGCTTCATTTAAAAAAAGAAGGGAGAGGAGGAAATGATCTGGGCTGCTGCTGTAGGCTTTGCTTAACACTTGCATCCACAAACCGATAACTCAGAATTGCAGTCTTTACAAGTTGAGCTACATGGCCAAGAATGAACAGATAGCCAGGGGACCGACTGCTTTTACTGCCAGGTGTCAGTTTGGGCCTTTCAGTGAAATATCTCTTATTTTCTGAGGGAGAACGTAATCTTTGGCTTTCTTTGAGCTAGTGAAATCTCTTCTGCCTGTTTATAGAACATGTAATCACCAAATTACACACATACTTTGTCTTTGATGTGTCGCTCTTTAGAAATTCTATTTCTCCAAAGTCATTCCTTTTAGACTGATACCTAGCATTGCTGCTTTAAATAGTATATTCTATAGCCTATTAGTAGAGGGGAGCAATGTGGAATAATGAGAAGAACATTGGACTATAATGACTAATAGGTTCTGCCACCAAACAGCTGTATGTCTTTGGACAAATCACTTAACCTCTCTGAGCATCAATTCCTTTGTGTTTAAAGTACAGGATTATCAATTTCTGAGGTTTCTTGGAGGCTGAAAATTTTATCTTTCAGAAAAATAAAATGTAGTCTGGTTTATCTTCCAACCTTCAGCTAATCAAATATCTATTTTCATGATGGGCACGGTAGCTCACACCTGTAATCCCAGCTCTTTGGGAGGCTGAGGCAAGAGGATCACTTGAGCCAAAAGCAGCCTAGACAATATAGTGAGACTCCATCTCTTCAAAATATTAAAGAAAAAAAATTAGCCACACACAGTGGCATAAACCTGTAATCCCAGCTACTCAGGAGGCCGAGGCAAGAGGATCTCTTGAGTCCAGGAATTTGAGGCTACAGTGAGCTATGATCATGCCACAGTGTACTCCAGCCTGGGCAACAGAGCAAAGTCCTGTCTCTAAAAAAGAAAAAAGAAAGAAAAAACAGTATCTGTTTTCTTTGGAATGTATGAGAGGCCCTGTAGGATAGTGGTTAAGACCATGGGCTATTGGAGCTATAATGCCTGGGATGGAATCCTGCTTTGCAGTTAACTATTTGATAGTTTACTCCGGCTAGATAGTCAATCTCTGCAGATCAGTTTTCTAATCTATAAAAATGGTGATATTAATAGTGCCCACCTCCTAGGGTTAGTAAGGGTTAAATTAGGTAATAAATGCAAAGTACTTATTACAGTGCCTAGTGCGTGCATACTTAATAAGTGTTACTATTAATTTGTTGTTTTCCCTGTGAATTTGCCTCCCTAATGATTCTACTTAAATAAATATTAATGTAGCATATATTTTGTGGACACATTCCAACAGATGGAAAAGGCTGCCAAAGGTTTTTGGAGTGACAGGGGAATGTCATCGTGGACTTAAAAATATGGAACGATTCATAAGAAGAAAATAGAGAGTTAACTAAATTAAATACTGTTGCTAAATAAATATACGTTTCTAAAATTTGTAAAAAGTTCCCATTAGTGATATTTTACTAGTACTTAAATCTGTATCAAAATCTGTTTTCTATCTTTTTTTTTTTTTTTAAAGCTGTGCAGAGAGGCATTGGGGTACTCAAGAATCAGCATACCTGGAATTCTAGCATTGTGACCGTAGACCAGTCACTTTTTCACTATGGGATTTCATTTTCTCATGTGAAAATGAAGTGCTGGAATATCTGATCTCTAAAGTACCTTCAGGTTGATACCTAGAATTTGGGGACTGATAACTCAAAGATACATTATAATTTATGTACATTGGCCATAGTTGTGAATATTTTTCATATTATTAGGACTTCTATATGAAATTTACCAGTGCCTTCCCTGATTTTGTTTACTTTGATGAAAGATGAGCCACAGTTCATATTTAAATGGTGATTAGGCCTTGTGTGCATGATGTTTAAAAATGTTGTTGCTTTTGTTTGAATATATTTCGTAATGTAAATAATTTGGTTGAGCAGCATATGTCAGGGATGAAATAACCCTACAAGGACATGGGAGTCGTTTACACAGGGTTAATATAAATACACAGTAACAATGACTATTGGAATTGTTGCTGTTTTATAAAGGAAAATGTTTTCTGGCACCATATCTACCTCCCTGGTAGGGATAGGAGAAGGAAGGGAGATTAATTTGCCCTCTTTCTGTAAAAAACTATATATGGCAGATACTTGTATGTGTTAAAAACAAATCCTGTTGCTGTGTACATGAAAACATGCACATATGCGTGCACATCTCTAAATTGGGTTAAAGAAGCATTGTCAGGCCCGATGAGGCATACAGTACAATGTACTCCCAATCTCTAAGTTTTTTAATTGAAACTCAAGTTCCTGCCTGGGAACTTGAAATTAAAGTCAAAGTGGAGGCCTTCACTTAAAATGGTATATTAGTTATTCCACCTTGTTGACAATAAGTAGATCCTTTAAGCTAGTTCAAGTAGGAGTCATAGTGTTACAGCTCCAATGCGTTTCTATTTTGAGGAGGAGAGAGACAAAATATCAAGCAACTGGGGACAATATAATATACTGAAGGCTGAAATTCATACATTATTGAAATGCTGTGTGTTCTACATGCTCTAGGTTTCATGAAAACAAAGCAAGAGACCACCCTCATTATTGAGAGTGGGCTATAGCCCAAGCAGCTGTGAAAATGAATAGAAAACTGTCCCTGTTTGTCTCAGCTTTTCAATTCATTTTGGCCAGAAGTTTAAATCACCAAGCAGAAAGGTCACATTGCTTATTGGGGTTTGAGAGTCATACTGATATTGTTGCCGATTAAATCTTTTTATACCAGTAAATTGAATCTAGTATTAGCAGAAGCTGTTTAATTTAAGTAGTGGTTTTGGTGCAATAAATGGAAACCTTACCAGGGAAGGACTCCTTATGTGGAGCTGAGGGTTTTTAGGAATCCCAGAGTTTGGGGATGACAAATTGCCTTTAGATTTAAGATTATGGAAACAGAGGCAAAATCAAATGTTTTTAGTTGTTTTCAAAATTGAGTACAATAATCTTTAAGTGTTATATTCAAGGTACTAGGCTAGTGACTTTGAATAATCAGGCATTTTACTATGATATGATATATGTACATTCTACAAAATTATATACTAAACATAACAGAGTTTATGGGAAAAAATAAGGTTGGGTGCAGACCACTCCAAATCTATACAACTTTGACTCACGGAACCAGGAAAAAAACAAGAGCTTGGACAGTCCAGGCAGACAACTCAACATGGGTGGAAGCTGCCATAGATGATATTAAAAATGTACCAAAAATAGAGTAAAAAATACTGGCTTGCAGAAATGTGAGATAATGCATTTGAAAGTGGACCCTTGAGCTAGTGGAATTGCCATTAAGTTAGGCACAGAAGGAAATAAGACTAGTTCCAAGACGAGAACCAGGAATTATGTCTCTCTTAGCCTCGTATATATGCATTCACTTTGTATTTTCCTTAAATAGAATGAAGGGTTAATATATATGTGCAATAGCCCAGCTGAAGGAGTTTTTTTTTTTTTTTCTGAATTCTATTCTATTCCAGCTCCTCTTGCCTAGGAAAAAAAAATCACACATGACTTCTGTGTTCCATTGACATAACTTAAGTGGTGCTGTAGAAAATGTGTTGTAGCAGAACAGACAGTAAAAGTACAAGACTCTGCCTGCATGGAATTGATCATCTAGTAGAAAATAAAAGAAATAAAGTTAAATGAGGCTGGGTGGTGGTTTACACTTGTAATCCTAGCACTCTGGGAGGCCAGGGTGGGAGGGTTGCTTGAATTCAGGAGTTCGAGACCAACCTGAACAAGAGCAAGTCACCCCGTCTCTACTAAAAACAGAAAAAAAATTAGCCAGCCATGTTGGTGCGTGTCTGTAGTCCCAGCTACTCCAGAGGCTGAGGCAGGAGGATCACTTGAGCCCAGGAGTTTGAGGTTGCTGTGAGCTAGGCTGATGCCATGGCACTCTAGCCCAGGTGACAGAGTAAGACTCTGTCTCAAAAAAATGATGACAGATTTAAAACTGTCTCAAGGAAATACTGCAAGAAATGACAAAATGCAGTATATGATTATTAAATGGTTAATGCAAATAGAATTGCTCCAAGAATTTAGAGATGGGGAAAGAACTCTTCAAAAAGGGATGGGCAGGGATAGTTTAGGTCGGCACAAGGTGGATCACTGAGTTTAGTTTCCTTTTTTAACCCTCTAACTTTCTGGGTAAAGCTAAATAAAAGCAACATTTAACTTAATGCTTTAGAGATGTTTTACAATTCTTAAGATTCTCTAGCTGTTAGATGTTGTGTTCTTTCTCTTTCATACTTCCTTTCTCCTTTTCATCCCAATGCATTTTTTGAAAAGCTCATAGAGTAATACTTTATGAAGTCATAGCATAGAAAGAATACCTATGTCTAACTCAGTACCCTGTCAAAGATAAATGTTTTAGGGATGGAGTTTTAGCTTTCTCTTCCATTGTGCAGTAACTTGTGATTGTGATTGTATAGTCAGTAAATTAAATTATATTCAACAGACTTTTTCTGAATGCCAAGTATTGCATAGCACTGTAGTATTGCTGAATAAGATGTGGGCTCTGCCCATCAGGAAAGAGCAGGAAAAAAGGCATAAGCAAAGTAACATGAAAGTATAGGAGAAAGAGATAAATGCCAACTGCTAAAACTGGTGAAGTCTTCTTACAGAAAATGGATGGAACTTGAGCTGGGCTTAGAAAGTTTGGAAGATTTTGGCAGACACAGTGGAGGGAAAAAGTATTTTTGGCAGAGGTGGAGCAAAGAACAGAAGTAGGAAAATGCTGAATGTGATCAGAAATAGTGAGTAGACTTGTGGGTAGAGTAAAGATTGTATGAGGGCTAATTGATGGGAGGGTTTAGTGAAAGATAAAGTTGGAAAACTAGATTGGCACCAAATTGTGAAAGTCTGTGAATACCAGGTTGATGAATTTGATTTATTCTATATGTAGAGGTAAACCAGTTAAAGTTTTGAGGTAGCAAATAACCTGATCAGAGTTTAGAAAGGAAAAAAAATTCACAATGGGTGAGTGCCTACAACGTACATTACTATTATATACCATATTTTATTTATTCCTCATAATAATCCTGAAAAGGTGGTATTATATGTGTGGAGGGAGTGTGTGGGAACTCCGTACCTTCTGCTCAATCTTGCTGTGAACCTAAAACTGTTTTAAAAAGTTAAAGGCTATTAGTTTTTTAAAATAGTAGATACTATTATCTTCATTTGCAAATGAGCAAACTGAAGCCATGAAAATTTCAAATGATTTGTTCAGGGTCACACAGCTGCTAAATTACTGCTCAAGGAAAGTCTGTACCTGTCTACTCTTTAAAGTGTCATCTTTCCAACTTGGGAAATACATTAGACAAAGATTGGATGCAGAAAGAGCAGTGGTAAGTCTGTTGCAGAAGATAGACGATGAGGAGCTGATTGTTAAATGGGTAATAAACATGGAGAAATGTAGAGAAATGTTAAACAGATGTAGACTTGAAAGAACTTAGAGACTAATGGGATGTGGGTGACAAAGCAGAGGAGGTGTTGAAGATACACAGTTAACTGGAAGAATACCTTCATTTGGTCACTAGATATTTAATGTATACCTGCCATGTACCTGATACTGATTTAGGCAATAGAGATTCAGCACTGAACAAAACAAAGTCCCTGCTTTCATGGAGCTATATTCTAGTGTGGGAGAGATAATAAATACATTGTATGGAAGATGATAGTGCTCAGAAGAAAAATAAAACAGATAAAGAGGAGAAGTAAAGAGTGCTGAAGAGGATGGGGTGCAATTTTATCTTGGGTAGAACAGAAAGGTATTTCTTAAGAGGCGACATATGAGCAGAGACCTGAAGGAAGTAAGGAAAAAAGCCATGTGATTTCTGGGGAAGAGTAGTCCTGGCAGAGGGACCATCAAAGGTAAACGCCCACAGGAGGGAATGTGCTTGTCATGCCCACAGAATAGCAAGAACAATTGATTGGACTGGAGCGAATGAAGGGCACAGTGGTAGAAGATGAGGGCAGAGAGGTTGTGAGAGGAGGGCAGATCATGTAGGGTTTGAGGCCATGGTAAGGACTTCAAATTTTACTCTAATGGGAGAATATGAGAGGGTTTGGAGCAAAGTAGTGACACGATCAGACTCATGCTTAAAAGGACCATCCTAGCTGCTGTGTGGAGAATAGGCAGCAGGGTTGCCAGGGCCAGACCCATGAGGTCCACGAGGCGATCGGGAGGCCCTTGTTGTAATCCAGGCAAGAGAGAATGATGGCTCGGAAGTGACTGGGTTCTGGACTTTTTTTTTTTTTAAAGTAGGACTAACTGGATTTTCTGAAAGATTGGATGTGGGATATGAGAGAAAGAATGGAGCCAAGTTATTTGGCCTGATCAATTGATAGTTTGGAATTACCATTTATTGAAAAGGGGAAGAATATGGATAAAGAAGATTTGGGGAAAATGAAGGTGGAATTAAGAGTTCAGTTTTTGATGCCTATTAGACATCCAAGTAGAGATTGAGTACACATTTGGAATTCAATGGAGTTATAAATTTATGAGTTGTAGGTTATAAATGTGGCTAATTACTCTGAAATTGTAATCATAAGTGGAGATGGTGAGGGGCTGTGGACAATTTGGGATTAACACATCAGTACTATGGGCAAAAAAAATATTTCAAACTCAACAATGTCATTTTCATCAAAGAAAGTGCATAAGTAAAACAATAGATGTCATAAACAGTGAAGGGGTCTGAAAACCAATTCTTGGGTATTCCAATATTTAGAAAGAAAGATAGAGTCAAGAAGTAGGAAAGGAAACCAAGAAAGAATGGCCAGTGAATGAATGAATACAATGGCTGGTTTGGCATCTAGTCTTTTGTATAATGTACTTCTTGTCTGGAAAGATGATAGACTTTAGAAGAATGGAGAGACAATGGAGCCCTTGAGTTCAAAAGAGGAAAATGTTCCAAGGGTGAGGAAATGGTACGTCAAATAAAAGATTGAGAACTGATCCTTGGATTTAACAATACCAGAGTCATTTGTGATCTTGCTTAGAGGAATTTTGGTGAAAATGGTTCAAGAAAATGGGAGACCAAGTAGTGACAGTAAGAATAGTTTCATGCAAGGCTGGGTGTGGTGGCTCATGCCTGTAATCTCAGCACTTTGAGAGGCCGAGGTGGGGTGATCATTTGAGGCCAGGAGTTTGAGACCAGCCTGAACAACATGGTGCGACCCTGTCTCTACATAAATAGAAAAATTAGCCAGGCATGGTGGCATGCGCCTGTAGTTCCAGCTACTTGGGAAGTTGAGGCAGGAGGATCACTTGAGCCCAGGAGTTTGAGGTTGCAGTGAGCTATGATGACACCACTGCACTTTAGCTTGGGCAACAGAGTAAGACCCTGTCTCAAAAAACAAAAACAACAACAACAAAAAGAATAGTTTTGTACATTTTGAGGTTCTATTATTAGTTGCATATACATTTGTGATGATATGTTTTTCTGAAGAATATGTCCTTTTATAATTATAAAATTCCCCTCTTTATCTCTGATTCTCTTTGTTTTAAAACCTACTTTATTTGATATTAATATAGCCAATTGCTGTAGCCACTTGGATGTTGATTTGGTCTAGTATTGTGCTTTCTAGCTCTCATTTCTTTTGATAATTAAGAGTATAAGTTGAAAGTGTTTGTACAGAGATGTAGATTTAGTCTAATGTCATGCATTCTAGCTCTCCTGTTCATTTGATCATTTAATTGTGTTGGGTAGCTAATGAACTCAGGGCCAATTACCAAAGGTCAAGTCCATATATAATTCTGCCAAAGAATCAAATCTCTGTTATCTACACTTTGAATGTGGCACAAGGTGAATATCATATTTGCTGTGCCTCATTTATGTCAGAAACAGCTTTGAGGTTCAGGGAATACTCAAGTGATGATGTGGAGAAAGCAGCTTAGAGCTCTTGCCAAGTCTAATAGAGAGTAATAAAATACCCTGATAGTTGTCATAATTGCTACTATGGTACTATAGATTAGTATGTTCCTATTTGTAACTTGAGGGAAAATGCAGAGAATTTACTTTGAAATTTGGTTGGTTTGCATGATGGTTTACTTTATTTCTTTTGATAGCTTGGATAATACCAATAGTCACATTTCTTCATGACTACTGTTCCCATCCCTTAATGAGGCTCATGTTGCTAGTTACAATGGAATAATTAAGTTTTATTGGGTTTTGGCTGATTCCACAATGCTTGTCTTTTAGCTATAAATCTGAATGTTGAGCTGGCTATCTACTGTTGTCTATTTTACCCTTTAGCTAAATCATGAAGAATAGGCATTTTCTCTTCCAGTGCCTACTGCCAGTTCACCTAAAATATATCTTAGAGTGGTGTGGAGATCGAAGGGATACTTCAATTAGTTTTTAACCCAATCTATCAGGATATCAGAGAAATATATGTTTTGGATATATAAATAGAACATAAGTTTTTAAGGGAAAAAATAGCCCTTAAATCTTGCAATTTTCTTTGGCAGAAGAACAGTATTAACATCTGGTTACCAAACTGTGGTACCCTTAAGAGAATTGGAGTTGGTCCAATTTCCAATAAAATATTGGATTAAGTGACTTCACATGAGTTTTTATTATTTTTAAGTACTTTTTTAAACCTCTCTTCTCCCTGTAATTTGCAGTTTGCATTTACTTGCAAGCAGTGATTTTAGTTTACATGATGAATCATTCTCTATACCAACATTTGTAGGATACCACAAAAAATATCATCAGAGTGAAAATGCCAGGTTACTAAAATGCAGCAGACAGGAAGGCACCATCTACTAATAAGGCAGCTTCATCCTTGAATTCTTTTGTTGGAAGAGAGGGAACTGATATCATTGGGCACTGATCTTATACCAGGAGCTTTACATATTTTATGTCTTTTTGTTTCCAATAAACCTCTAAAGTAGACTCATTCATTCCTCACACAAAAATCTGCTGAATCAAGAAGGGCAGATATTATCATTTCTACTGGACTGGTTGGGAATCTTAGAGAGAGGTTTGTGAATTGCCTCAGGCCACAAAGCCAATCAGTAGAGTTGGGACCAGACCCCAAATTCCTCATTTCTACTCTGTTCCTTCCACCGGGTCCCCTGACAGTTTTTTTTTTTTAGAATGTGATGGTATGGTAAGCAACTTTAGTGCTTTGTTTTTCTAGTTCAGCCTTCTTGCCTACCATTCTGTTTTTGAATAACTGTAAATCTAGTGCATGTATGTGTCTAATACTAAGGTGAATACTGTCCCATTCTGTGGGAGTTCATATAGGTAAGGCAGGTGTGAAACAAATGCTAGACATGACATTTTACAAGTGTTGATTTCCTAGGTTCCAGAGAAGTTGTGATTCTTGTAAACTTTTCCAATGTCATAGAGAAAGATCCTGAGCTGGAGCACTCATCTTTAAAAATGGGGATAATAGTACATTCTTCTTAGTATTATCATGAGGATTAAATGGATTATCAAATAAATCCATGTATGAAATATTTAGCATAGTACCTGGCACAGAGTAGCTGATCAATAAATATTAGTTTCAGTTTCATGCTTTTTCTATTCCATAAAACTGCCTCTCCAGAATGAAGTAGGTAAGAAAGGTGAGAATTAAATACTTGCATCTCATGGACAAGAACAATAAAAGAAAAAATATGCTTTTTTTCTTATGGAAATTTTACCAGAAAATTATTACCCTTTAGCAGAAAGGGCTGATTATAAGTCACTGGATTTTGTACCCAGCACGCAGAATTACGCAAAGCAATGCTTTATTAGCATGTTCCTTATTCTTAATTCCTCCTATATCTCTTACGTACCTAAATCCCCACATTTGTTGGATTAGTTTTGGGATTTGTTTTACTGTCACATGTGTCACAGCTTTGGGAAGGAGGCATTCTTTATTTCGTTATATGTAGGCCATGAGTTTTACGCTGTTCCAACATCGTTTGTTGACCTTATTATCACAAATACTCCTGCTTAATTAAAATGGACAAAACAAAATTGATTCTTTCTCCTATGAGTTAGACCTAAAATGTGCTCATCTTCTAGTTTATTCCTATAGTAACAGTGGAGGTTTCAACTCTTGTTAGTAGAGCTATTCTACCATAGTTTCTTCTTTTTTTTTTTAAGAAACTTTTTATTTTGAAATAATATTAAATTTACAGAAAAGTTGCAAAAATAAAACAGAGAGTTCCTCTATGTCCTTCATCTAGCTTTATTTAATGTTAACATTTTGAATAAGTATAGTATAATTAACATGGATACAGTATTATTAACTAAATTACAGCCCATGCAAATTTTACCAGTTTTCCCACTACTGTCCTTGTTCTGTTCTAGGATACATATTAAGATCCCACATTACATTTAATTGTCTCCTTAAGTCACCTCTGTGTGACTTTCCTTGTCTTTCTTTGTCAGTCTTTCTTTTACATTTTTTGTAGTGAAGGTGTTATGCTGAAATCTTGCAGCTTACAAAAAATCTTTTTTTTATTGTATTTATTTTTAATTGTGGTAAAATACACATAATGTAAAATTTATCATCTTAACCATTTTTAACTGTATAGTTCAGTAATGTTAAGTGCATTCATGTTATTATGCAACTGATCTCTAGAACTTTTTATCTTGCAAAACTGAAGCTTGATACCCATGAAACAACAACTCCTCATTTCCTACTATCCTCAACCCCTGACAACTACCATTCTACTTTCTGTTCCATGAATTTGACTACTTTAGCTACCTCATGTAAGTGGAATCATGTAACATTTGTTATTTTTGTGACTAGCTTATTTCACTTAGAATAATGTCCTCAAGGTTCATCCATGTTGTAACTTGTGTCATATTTTCCTTTTTAAGCCTGAATAATATTCTGTTTTATGCATATACCACATTTTGTTAATCTATTCATCCATTAATAGAAACTTGGATTACTTCCACCCTTTGGTTATTGTGAATTATACTGCTGTGAACATGGGTGTTCAAATATATATCTAAGTCCTTGCTTTCAGTTCTTTTGAGTATATACCCAGAAGTAGAATTGCTGAGTCATATGATAATTCTGTTTCTAATTTTTGAGAAACCATCATACTGTTTCTATCTTAGCTTCTATATGTCTGAAAATACATATATTTTTGCTTGATGTTTGAAAGATATTTTCACTAGGTCTAGAGATTTATTTCAGAAATTTAAGATGTTGCTCCACTTATCTCTCTTGTATTGTTTCTAGTGAGAAGTCTGCTATGTCATTCTCAGTTTCGTTTCTCTCTGTGTAAAATCTGTATTTTTTCTGGCTGCCTCTAAGATTTTTTCTTTATTAATGTGTTTAAGAAAATTGATCATAATGTGTACATTGGTGTAGTTTTCATTACATATTTTTTAATTTAAAAAACAGTTTTTATTAAACATGGACGTTTTTCAGTTCTGCTTTTCTCAAATATTTTTTTCTGCCCCTTCTTTTTCTCCTGTTTGGTTACATGTGTATAACCAAACTACTTGAAGTTGTTCACAGCTCACTGAATCTCTGTTGAAACACTGTCCTATGTTTCATTTTCAGTTGTTTCAATTGGTATGGCTTCAATTTTACTAATCTCCCCTTTCTAATTTGCTGTTAATCCTATCCTCTGCATTTTTTATGTGAGACATTGTATTTTTATCTCTAGAACTTTGATTTGTGTCTTTTAAAAAAGTATCTCCCAGTCTCTCCTTAATGTGCTCATGTTTTCCTGTAGGTTCTTGAATATATAGAATATTGTTACAATAATTTTCTTAGGAGACAATATCCTTGTCTACTAATCTATGTCATTTCTAGTTTGTTTTGTATTGGTTTATTCTTTTCCTCATTATGGGTTGTATTTTTCTGCTTATTTGCATGGCTGATAATTTATGACTGAATGTCAGACATTGAGTTTTGCTTTGTTAGATACTACATGTTCTTGTATTTATGAAATATTTTTAACTTTTTGTGGAGCTTTGTTGCTGTTAAGTTACTTGCAAATGCCTTGATCCTTTTGAGACTTGCTTTAAATGACTGTTAGATGGGACCAGCATTTAGTCTAGGCTAATTTGGCCCTATAATGAGGCAGTACCCTTTAGAATATTTGAGATCCCATGTATTGCAAGGTTTTTCACTCTGGCTTGTGGGAAGACTAGTCCAGGCCCTGCATACGCTCTGAAGAGTATTCTTCCTGCTTCTTTTTGGTGGTTCTTTCCTGAGTCTTGGGTAGTTTTCTCACATGGATGTGCTGATTGGCCGAGAGACTGTCAGTTTTCTCTCAGTGCAGCTCTCTCCTTTCTAATGTTTTGCCTTGTAAACTGTAGCCACTTTGGCCTCTCTGAGCTCTCTGCTTTATCTTCTCAACTAAGAAAGATCACTGGGCTCTTCTGTTCCCTTTCCCAGATCTAGAGGCTAAAAACTCTCCAGGCAGAGAACTTGGGTTATCATAGGGTTTACCTCTTTCTTTTCTCCTGTCAGGGATTATTGTCTTATGTTGTCTATTGTCCAATGTCTGAAAACTGTTATTTATTATGTATTTTCCTGAGTTTTTTAAGTATTTAAATGATTAGGTAGATAAGTCTTGTCCCTGTTACTCCATCTTGGCCAGAAGCAGAATTTGAGCAAGTTATTTAATCTTCTTATGTTCTAGTTTACTCAAATTATAAAATGAAGATAATACTATGGGTTTATAAAGATTGAATAAGACAGTACATATAAAACAGTATATTCCCTGGCACATAGTAAATGCTCAGTAAATGTTAGTTGCTGTTATTATTGGCACAAAAAAGAGGAGAGCATGACTTATACCAGCCTGGGAAACTAGGATCATGAGCCAATTCATTTTATTCTGACTCATTTTCTCTGATTTGTATTAGGATGTTCTCCAGAGAGACAAAACCAATAGGAAAGAGGGGAAAGGGTGGGGGGGGGAGAGAGATGGATGAGAGGGTATTTATTAGGAGAATTGGCTCACGTGTTTATGGAGGCAGAGAAGTCCCATGATAGACCATCTGTAAGCTGGGATGCTGGTAGTGTGGCTAACTCCAAATTCTAAAGTTTCAGAACCAGGGAAGCCAATGGTGTAATTCTCAGTCCAAGACCAAAGGCCTGAGAATCCGGGGGCCACTGGTTTAAATCCTGGAGTCTCAAGTCTGGAGAGCCTGGAGTTCTGATATCCAAGGACAGGAGAAGGAGAGTGTCCCATCTCCTGGAGAGAAAGAGAGGAAATCCTTTTTCTCACCTTTTTTGTTCTATTGAGGCTTCTAGCCAACTGGATGGTGCCCACCCACATTGAGGGCAGATCTTCCCCACTCAGTCCACCAACTCCCACACCAGCCTTCTTTGGAGACACTCTTATAGACACACCCAGAAGTAATGCTTTACCTTAGTTTTCTAGGTATTCCTTAATCCTGTCAAGTGGACACCCAATATTAACTATCACAGTGGTATAAAAAGCAAGAGCTATTAGAGGAAGTGTTTTTCCACCCTTCCCCGCTCTCCTCTTCTCTCCCCTATTTATTTATTTTTGCCAGGGCTAAAATGTCCTTCTTAATACTCTAAATCATGTATAAGGTAGTAACTTTCTCTGAAGCCATTTGTTATTGTCGTTGTAAGTCAGAAAAATATAGCAATTAGGAGCACAGTCTGAAGAGTCAAACCTGGCTTGAAGTCCTTGCTTTCCATTTTATTACCTGCAGCAAAGTTATTCTGCCTGCCTAATCTTTAGTTTTATAATTCAGGCAATACCACATACTTCAGAGGGTTGTTGGGAGAATTAAATACATTAATGTACATAAAGCCATTTAACAGTGCCTGTCACATAGTTTGGGCTTAATAAATGGTAGCTATTATTAGCTTTTCTAGTATTAAGGTTCACACTAGAGATCTAAAACTGAAATGACCCTAACTCCAACTTCCTAAGGCATGCTTTCATTTTTGTGACCTTATCTTTTTAATATGTAACTAACTTAATAGTATTTATATATCACTTTACAGTTTACAGAATGTATTTACATGTATTACCTTATTTGATGTCTGAATCTTTGTGTCTATTTTCCATTGAGAAAACTGAGACTCAGAGAAGAGAAGCAATGAATTTAAGGCCAAACAACTAGTAAATGATAGAGGTACAACTAGTTTAAGTGTTCTTTAACACTGTCCATTTTGCTTTCTAGTGAAACATTTTACTTGTGTCTAGATTTACATGCTGTTTACCAGCAATGGATTTTGTATTCTTTCAGGGCAAGGATCATAAGGAGTCTGATCCTTTTCTTTCACTTAGTGGCCAACATTCAATATATGGATATTATTTACATGGTATCTATGAAAGAAAAAAGATAATTTTTCTGTTACTCTTTACTTCTCCAAACTGAAGGCAATTATTGAGTAATTAATACATATTTGTTTAAGATATTATTAAATGGTAATTTTTTTCTTGAAAATGTAGAAACATAACTATCCTCTTGAAAGATTTTAATTTGAAACAAATATTTTGTCTATAGGTGAATTTACTGCATTCTCTTTTCAGTGTAAAGCTTTTCTAGAATCATTTCAAATGGAGCAGCTACTTGCCAATTTCATGGAAGTTATAGTAATTCCTCTAGTAGATTCCATTTATAGATCAAATGTCTACAACTAAATATAATTACTTACAGCTAAATCTGATCAAAGCAATAAGCTCAAAATAACTTACATGGAATTTAAAGCAAAGAAAGGAAGCAGGATGTTTCAAATGATGGACATTTCCAATTGTTTCTTTTGAAAAATAGCCCTTATTTTGAAAAATGGCAGTGTCTTCCATGTTTGCTTTCAGAAAAAACAAAACAAAAGCACCTTAACTTTTTATTTCATGGTTTTTGCCTATGCTGTTGTATCCTTACAGGGAGATAATTTTCTTTGGGGCAGTTAATTATAGTTAATTATCATGGTATATTCATAGTAATTGCTTAATTATAATTTTTCTTTACTTTCCTTGTGTTAGAATAGTGGTATTTTTTAAGGAGACTATTTTGACCAGTTTTTGCTTTTTTAATCTATACTGCTTATGGATTTGAACAGAAGATTCTGTCATTTTCAGAAGCTAGTTTTAGTCAAATGACTCTATACACTTAATATAGTTATTTGGTATTATTCTTATTTATTTCCTTAGCTTACTGGTTATATTCTTCATAATTACCTATAAAACAAGCTTGTTTGCAAAACCCATTACTCTAGATGATAAATCTATATTTAATGGTACTTGTTGTCATAATTAAAATATCTAGTGAGTATAGATGTTGAACAGTGATATTTTTGAAGATGTGCGTGGAATCTGTAGACTGATGTTCTTCACCCTTTCTTCTCCAGTCGAAGAATTCTGTGAATTGCTCCATAATACCCTAGGATGGTAAGTGATAATGTATGAGCAAAGCAGCCCATCGCATTTGAGATCCCCTTGATTTGCTCATCTCTTATAATGGATGAGTATAAGAAATTAAACGTTTATGTATCATATGAAGGGCCTCATGAAGTGTCTGAAGGAGTAAAGATGAAAGTCACACTCCAAGGTTTTTAAAAAAATTTGTAAAATAGAAATAAAACTTGCCTTATATTTTGATCTCTTCTATATCTTGAACATCTGGTATAGTACCTGGTATATAGGTGCTTGGTAAATATTTGTTATTTGAAAAATGAAAGGATCCAGTAAATAATGTGAAGGCACTTCCAAAGTATAAAGTCATCTTTAGGTATGAGGTCACCAATATGTAATGCTCTCTCACTCCTTTTTTTCCTTCCTCTTTGTGCTATACCACCCTGCTGTTGTGGCATTCTTTGCCCCTCAGCCCGTTGCTATATATTTTGCTATATATTAAAAGAAAAGAGTAATTTGACTAAATGGAAGCTTCAGCTAGAAACATAGATTGTTGTTGTGGAAGGGATTTAACTAGCCCACATTTTATAGATGGAGGCATTCCTAAGCTTGGAAATGATTTTGTTCAAGGCCATTTGGTCTGTCAGTGCACGGTTTATAGTCCCATTCTCCTGACTTCAGTGTTTGTTCCCTCACAGTACATATCTTGCTGCTTTTTCCCCTTTAGATGTTTGCTAGCTGGGCCATGTTGGCAGGGGTGAGAGGGCAGTGAGACTGAATGAGGGGAAAGGAAAGGAAACTCTGACCGTCAGCATT
The DNA here is from genome assembly GCA_008086735.1 of Cheirogaleus medius. NCBI lineage: Eukaryota > Metazoa > Chordata > Mammalia > Primates > Cheirogaleidae > Cheirogaleus > Cheirogaleus medius. Next base: position 2,607,629 of record VBSM01003230.1, on the reverse strand, counting down.
CAGGAGTCCCTGGCCTGGCCCTTCAGTTAGGAGCAGTTATTGTTACCCAGTGTGTAGAACAAACATAATCTTGGGGGAAAAACAGAGATGAGTGTCTTATACTTGTTTTCTTCCAATTTTTAAAAAATGATAAATAGGACATACTATGAACAATAGGGAGGTGGGGAGAGAAAGTGGCAGCTGGTGGAGAGTTCATGGAACGTGGCTGGGACTGCAGGGAAAGAAAAACATTGCCATGTGGGTGAGTGAATGCTGCAATTTCAAAGCAGCAGTAATTTTACATTGAAAATCCTGTAATTATGTGCTTGGCTGTTTAATAAAAACATCCTGTAGTGAAATTACTATATATTTACTCTGTATGTGAAATGCAGAGTATCTTAAATACATGTGTCATCATATGATGGGTGCTACATCTTAAACTTTTTTTAAAAAGGGGAGATTAGATGTTTTTAGTATAGCAGCTGCTCAGAAATTTTACAGCTATGGGTGATGAATTCAGAGTTACCTGATTACACCTATTATTTGTCAGTCTTGAGGGTTTCCTGTTTTCTGAACTCTTGAAAGAAAATTTCTGTGGAAACAAATGGTTATATTATTAATTACTTACATGTGACCCCATTGCAAAAAAAACCCTGATAGCATAGATGGTTAAGTTGAATCTGTACAAACATGCAGGCTATCTGGCCTGAGGTTGAAGTTTATTCTGGGTTTCTAAGTGTTGGAACCTCTTGACTTTGCATACAGGAGTCAGAGTTTCATGGCTTTAATGATGATTAAAATGACTTTAACTGTAGTGTCAGTGCTTCTTCTTAAACTTTAAAGTGCATCTGAATCACCTGAGGATATTCTTAAAAAGGTTGATACTTTTTTAAATTTTTTTATTTCAGCATATTATGGGGTACAAATGTTTAGGTTACATATATTGCTTTGCTCCCCACCCCCCCGCCCCCCGCCGGGTCAGAGCTGAGGTTGATTCTGATTCATTAGATTTGGGCCAAGGCCTGTGATTCTGCCTTCTAAGAAACTCCTGCAGTGCTGATGCTGTTGGGCCAGGGACAGCATTGAACAGCAAGGGTTTGTAATATTGTCTCACTATCTTACTCTCCCCACTCTCTGTAGTTCTTTCTCTGTTTCTTGAACCATGTGTGTCTCCATCTGTCTCTGCTTCTCTCTCTTTCTTTCTTTCTGTGTATCTCTGCCTTCCTCCCTCTGCTTGTCTCTACTTCCTTCCTGTTTTCCCCTCTTCTGCTAACCTGCTTCTCTGTTTATCTCTTCTTTCAGCCTACCCCTTTCTGTCTGTCTCTCTTCCCCGAGCCCCTCCACACACCCTGCATTTACAGAGTCATATGATTTAGGTGGATTGTTACCTTGAATATTTGCTACCTTGTGCCCTACAACAATGCAGGGCACAGAGGCGCTCAATGAAGAATGTTGACCAGTACTTAATGATGTTGATGGTGTATTTTCCATTTTGAGACTAAGCCAAAGCCATCTTTCTCCCTGTTTTCAGAGATAAGGACTAATGCCAAGGAGGTGGGGGGTGGTTGTGTTAATGAATCCAAAAGGGGTCCGGCCTAGGTCCAGTTACTCATGGCACAGATAGCCAATTATTGAGACAAGGAGGATTGCCAAGGAAAAAGGGACATTTTAATATGAAAGACATCAGTCACAGAACGGGGAATTAGCCTCAAATCTACCTCCTTGACTAATGGAGAGTACGACCTTTTTAAAGAGGGGCTGTATGCATTGGGGAAATTACAAGAGGCTGTGTGCGTTTTGGCAGGATGTGTTGAAATTAACAAGGGTTTAAGTGCATTGGGGTTCTTTGGTGAGGGGTGGTGAGTCTTGGGTCAGGAAGTCTGCCCAGGGGCCTTTGGAATCTCAACTCATTTTTCCTGCAGAAATTCTGCCATTTCTGGGAAACCACTCAAAAAGGTCAAGTAGTTAAGAGAGAGGATTATAAAAAAACATATAGGGGTCATTGAAATTCGTTCATAGAGCCAATTACAGTTGTTTGAATTTTTAATCACCATTGGGATTCTGGATACTGAGACATCCTTCTGAAGATAATCATGGATCCCTCAAAAGTATTAGAAAATCCTAACATTCAGTAGCAGAGTAGGGTGACTATAGTTAGCAACAGTGTATTGTATATTTCAAAGTAGCTAGAAAAGAATCCTTGAAATGTTCCCAATACATAGAAATGATAAATACTCAAGGTGACAGATACCCCAGATACCCTATCTTGAGCATTACACATTCTATGCATGTAACAAAATATCACATGTACCCCATAAATAATGGAAAATATTATGTATCAATTAAAAAATGTATTGGAAAGGCATATAACTCCTCCAGACTGGTTTGGTCGTTATTGAACACTATAATGATAATTCAGAATCTTGTAGCCTTAAATCCCTCCCTTTAATTTAATCACTATCCTTTAAGAAACCATACTTCTGCATACCCCCAAGATTTAGTCCTATTAAGGTTCAGACCAACTAGCTCTTTGAACAGTTCTTTAAACCTTGGGCATTAAGTTCTTCATATGTAAAATAAGAGTTTAACTAGATGGTCTCCAAGACTCCTTTCAGTTGTGACATTCCATGTTTTTATCATTAGGTAAAGGGTATTTCAAATATCAGCTGTTTTGTTTAAATTCTTAATTGTGTCATTTCCCCATCAAAATATAAATTTTTTTTTCTGTAAAATGAGACTAGACTTGAAGTGTTTGGGGCTTAATTTGGGGATTAATCAATATATTGCATTCATCTCTCAATTATCTATACTAATGGAAGTGAAAGGTAGTCTAAACAAAAAAAATCATTTTTATTTACCTTAGAACACTACTACTATTGTCTAATTATAACAGAATTTTCTTCCCAGTTTGCTTGGGCTGGTATCTGACACAGTTTGTATTTTTGGAGCTATCGCTATCTAGATGTAGTATCTAACAATAGATCATCTGAAGGCTAAAAAGCCTATCTGAGTGCCTTTCAGTTTTTAGTGTTCTGGATACTTGTTTACGCTTTATTTATTATCACTGAACAGCAGTACAATTAATAGCTGTATTATAAGATATCATGGATCCTGGAAACATCCATGGTATTTTTTAGGTTTTGGTGGAGAAGAAATGAAGGTGCAGGGTAGAAAGAGCAGGGCCTTGAACAACTGAGTTCCTTGTGTATCCATATCTTTTCTCGTTTACATGGTTCCTGCTTGTTAGAGCAGTACTCATATACTGGTACTAGTTTGAATGTTCCTTGGATTCAGCATCTCCAAATATCACATATTATATGTTTTCTGTTATTTAATTATCAAGAAACCAGACGTGATTCTTGTTTTTTTTGGAGACAGAGTCTCACTCTTGTTGTCTGGGCTAGAGTGCCGTGGCATCAGCCTAGCTTCACAGCAACCTCAAACTCCTGGGCTCAAAAGATCCTCCTGCCTCAGCCTCCCGAGTAGCTGGGACTACAGGCATGCGCCACCATGCCCGGCTAATTTTTTCTATATATATTTAGCTGGCCAATTAATTTCTTTCTATTTTTAGTAGAGACGGGGTCTCGCTCTTGCTCAGGCTGGTTGCGAACTCCTGAGCTCAAACAATCCGCCTGCCTCGGCCTCCCAAGAGGTGATTCTTTATCTTGTGAGCTAAGGTTTAATCTTTTTCAGGGAAGCTTTTGGATAAATATATAATTATAAATGTAGTGTTATATTTCAGCTTGGTATATGTTGAGTCATTGGTATCACAATGAGAGTCCCAGTAGATTGAGAGTATGAGATTGGACAAGATATAGAATGTTCATTTATCTCTCAAAATAGGTGTATCTTGCTTTAAAGAAATGCGTATATAGAGAATCAGAGTTTAACTGAAGAGAATATAATGAGGGTGCTATTTACAGAGGTTTGAGCAGGGTTAAGGAAACTGACAAAGGATTGTAAGATATCTGGGACTAGCTCACTGGGAAGGGAAGCTGTTACCACCTCCTCTAGGCCTGAAGGAGAAAAGGAGGAAATAGTGTTATTGAAGTGTCCCAAGATGTCCTCTGATCTCTTGCCAGTGCCTCCCTTTGCCTGAGCCCAACCTGAAGCCAGGGGGCAAGAGAATCCAGCTGTCCACAGAGGTTGGCCTCCTGGAGCACAGAGAGAGCCAGGAAGGCAGGGTATGGCTATGGAGGGTGGGAATAGCAAACAACATGATCAGCACAGAAAGGATACAGTTTGGTTTACAGATAGGATTCAGCCTTAATGTAAAATGAAGTACACCTATGATTTCATCTCATGTCTACTATATATTCCTGTCGTATATTTTTAGCATTTATCCCTTAAGCTTTTCACAGATAATAATTTTCACTGTGCCATGTAAACCCTTTAAAAAGAGAGAATTCCACCAGGTGCAGTGGCTCACACATGTAATCCTAGCACTGTAGGAGGCTGAGGCAGGAGGCTCACTTGAGCTCAGGAGTTTGAGACCAGCCTGAGCAAGAGCAAGACCCTGTCTCTACAAAAAACAGAAAAATTAGCCAAGTGTGGTGGTGGGCACCTGTAGTCCCAGCTACTTCGGAGGCTAAGGCAGGAGGATCGCTTGAGCCCAGGTTTGAAGTTGCAGTGAGCTCTGATAATGCTACTGCACTCTAGCTTGGGCAACAGAGCGAGACTCTGTTTCAGTAATTAAATGAATGAATGAGGGAATTCTATATAAATGCTAAAGCCAAATTCAGCTTGTTCTCTAGATTTTGTTTACTTCTGTAAACCTTTATTACATTCAAGAGAAGGAGATGAGCTAGTTGGTAGTGTTGACATTTCTTTTAAAGTGGATGAAAGATATTTTAAATGAAGCATGAATCTTTGAAGAACCTGCTGGCTCATTTTTAAAACATGACCAATTCTCTGAAGTACATGGACTGTATGAAGAAAGGAGTCTTTCTATTTTAGCACCTAATCTTTTCCTTTGAATGATTGGTTACTAATCTAATTATAGTACTTGTTACAATTGTTCACACAGAGGATCACGTTTCTCAGAGATTCTATAGTCAGTGTGCCTCCATAATACAACTTGAGTCTCCCCATCACCTACTACCTGTCTAGAGGTTCAAAAGCTCAGCTTTGATTGTGACCCATCAGAGTCACATACTGTACGGTGAGACTTCATCCCCTCAGTGAGAGAGTTCTGTGTTAAAACAAACAAACCCAATAATTTTTTAGTACACAGCCAAGCAAATAAGTAATTTAGTCTGCCTTTAAATGTAGCCCTTTTTGTGTTAAAGATGTGAGAGATTTTGCCACTCACCTTGGTTCATTTGTTGTCCCTAATCATTACATTCTTTAGAGTATAATACTAGAGTACTCTAGTATTAGCTTTTCAAATATAAACTTTTAAGAAAAAATATGGCTTTGCTTTTCCTGCAAGAGTGGTTTAGGACAGACAAAAAGCAGTGGATACTTTAAGTAGTAATTCTTTGAAAAGCCAGAGACCCTTTTCAGCTCTTGATTCAGATCTAAAGTGCATCAGCTTGCCATTATTGTTTGATAAAGTAACTTCAAGGGCTTGTATCCTAGTCAGGACATGACCTCATTCTAGACTGTTGGATCTCTTTCCCTTCTAATATTGTTTAATAGTTGTCTTTTTTAGAATATAAATTTTTTTCAGAGCACATAGGTAAAAAAGCTGAAGTATTGAAGGGTATTTATTTTGTCAGTATATTTTTATAAAATCTTAAAATGTATGTTGAAAATTTAAAAGTCTTCTCTTTAAATGGTTTTTGCACATTTTTAAGCACCGCCCACTGTTCTATCCATCAGTTTAAACACTCATCTTACCAGACAGAGCATTTACATGTTGTATTAATATTAATAGTAGAGACACTCAAATGTGAGTTCACAGGAATATTGCAGCATCTTGTTACCATGACGGGCTAGAAACATTCTTTATAGTCTTTCATCATTATATGTAGTCAAAACAATTTAAAAATGAGGCTACTGTGTATCATTAAGGTTTGGTATTCATGGAAAAAGTCAGTTATCTGGGTAATTTAAAGGAAAACAAAATAAGCAAAAACAACTACTTTACAGATACCAGATTTCTTATGTAGGTAACTGAAAAGTTTGGTCTCTACTAATTGCATATTCCATTCTTGTTTACTTTACTCACTTTATCATATGTAACCTTACCATAAATATGGACTAATACCTGAAAATGCAAACCTCAGCTAGTGTCTGTGTTATAGTGTCTTACATATTAAGCTCTCTTGCAAAGAAGAACGAATGAAGGGTAGAAATGAAATGATTGTTAATGCTTAAATAGAACCCTTTTATGTTTCAAAAAACTTTATTGAGAAATAATTGACATAAAATAAACACATATTTGATAAGTTTTGTCATAGATATACACCCATAAAGCCATCATCACAATAAAGATAGTGAACATCGCCATTACCCCTAAAAATCTCCTCATACTCTTTGTCCCTCCTGTCCTTCCTTGCAATGCCCTCCTCCCCAGACAACAATCTTTGTCTCCTTCCTGTCATTATAGATTAGCTTGAATTTTCTAGATTTTTATATAAATGGAATCATACAGTATGTACTCTCTTGTATCTGATTTCTGTCACCTAGCATAATTAGAGATTTATCCATGTTGTTGCATATATCAATAATTCATTCCATCTTATTGTCAAGCAGTATTCTATTGTATGGATATATCATAATGTAATTATCCATTCACCTGTTAATGGACATTTGTGTTGTTTTTGGTTATATTACAAATAAGACTATATCATTTGTGTGTCTTCATATGGATATATATTTCCTTTTCTCTTGGATAAATACCCAGGAATAGAATGTCTGGATTATATGGTAGGTATATGTTTAACTTTTTAAGAGATTACCAAACCCTTCTTAAAAATGATTGTATCATTTTACATTTCCACTCACAATTTGTGAGAGTTCCAATTTCTGCATATTCTTGCTAACACTTGGTATGTGTGGTCATTCTTTTTAATTTTAATCATTTTAGTAAGTGTGTAGTTGTATGTCATGGTTTTAATTTGCATTTCTCTAATGGCTAATGATGTTGAACATCTTTTCATGTGCATCTTTGTCATCTATATATCTTATTTGGTGAAACATCTAAATCTTTTACTGATTGTTTTTCATTGGGTTGTTTTCTTACTGTTAAATTTTGAGAACTCTTTATAACCTAAATATAAGTCCGTTATCAGATTATATGCTTTGCAAAGATTTTCTTTCAGTCTGTGGCTTGTCTTTTTATTCTACTAATTGTCTTTTAAGGGGCAGCAGTTTTTAAGTTTTGTAATAATAAGATTTACAGAGTATTCTTTTCATGTCATATGTAAGAAATCTTTGCTTGCCTCAAAGTCACAAAGATTTTGTCCTTTTTTTTTTTTT
>VBSM01003230.1:2570965-2600082 GCA_008086735.1 Cheirogaleus medius | reverse complement strand
CACCACCAGCTCTTCCTCTTCTTCATTATCATTATTTGGCATATGGATATTCAGTTGTTTCAGCACCCTTTGTTGAAAAGGCTATTGTTTCTCAATTGCATTGCCTTTGTGCCCTTGTTGAAAATCAAATCGATGGGTTTTCTCTTGGGCTCTCCTGCTTTTCTCTTGCGTTGTTCAGCACTATAAAAACAAAAGGGGAACAGATAAAGACCAAACTCTTTGGAGTAACAAACAAGATCCTTAATAATCTGACCCCAATTTAACTCTCCTTATTAATCTGCTATCATAACTGATCTCTTCTCATCTCCCCTTGTTTAAGCTGTGTGGAATTGCTCTCTGTTCCTCGTGCCATTGGCTTTCATGCCTCTACGCCTCTCTACAAGCTCTTCCCTCTGCCTGCGATATCTTTTCTTCAGTGAAACATCCAATGCCGCCTCTGAGAAACCTCCCATTGCCTAAATTAATTGCACCCTCCTTTGTGTCACCACTGTAGCACTATAGATGGACCTCTTTTAAGTACTTATTATTTTTTATTGTGATTATCTGCATATCTGTCTTTCCTAACAGCTATGATCTAAGAAGACAGGGACAGGGATTCTGACTAGTTCATCTTCAAATCCTTGTAGCTAGAACTCACTAGGTAAGAAAATGTTGAAAGAATGGGTGATTGAGAGAAGAAAGAGGAAATTAGAAGTGAATATTTTAAGATAAAAGCTTGTTGATAAGAAAATACATTGTGTTTAGATTTGGTTTCCCTTCGTGGGCAGAATGTCATATGGGCTATATAGGAAATCTTTAACAGGACTGCATATTTGTTCATGGATTTCTTTATTAACATCACATGATTCGTAATTAAAATTTGGCATTGTTTCTTTACACAGTTAAATGCAGTTAGTAAATGACAGAGAAAAATAGTATAGTATTTTCAACATGTATATATGTAAAGGAAGAGGAAAGAAGTTGTTGAAGTAACAGCTACCAAATTGTGTCGCTTGAGTGGGGTGTCTGTGCCACAATTTGGGGTTCAGTTTTACATAGTATTTAGTACTTAGCCATGTGCAGATAGGTATTTTATAAATATTTGCTTGGCATGTACCATATTTTGTGTTACTACTTTTAAGCCACTTGTGGTAAAGAACATTCAATGCTACTGCCTTTTTACACACAATTTCTTTTTATTCCTAATCCTGATGAAAGGGATTTAATTCAAAATGTGCATGGGATCTAATTTTGGTACTATGTCTACATTGTGTCACTCGTTAGTAATGTTTGGCAATATTTCTAATAGACTAATAAATTCAAATTAAAAGAAGTGATTAGAAGTAATACATAGACAAATATGCATGTGTACATGTGTTAATATCAACACATAGATTTAATTCTTTTCTTGTTTACAAGAATGAGCTTCACCAAAGAGAACAAGATTTGTGTTCTTTGAGCATTTGCAGAAACAGCCTCTAAACAGAGGCCCTGAGCCCATTAGCACTAATGAAAAGAGTCACCCAAGGGAATAAGATGGATGGCTTATGTTTGTATGTGGTAATCTCATGTATGTTTTCTGTTACAAATAATTTCCTAAAGCTTGCTTCTGTGTTTTCTGGTTCATGTGCCTTTTTCCTGGCAGCTAAGCTGTTAGTAATGATGCTTATGTTTCATTACAGGCATACCTTGGAGATATTGTGGGTTTAATTCCAGACTGCTGCAATAAAGTGAATAATTGCAATAAAGCAAGTCACAAATTTTTTCATTTCCCAGTACATATAAAAGTTATGTTTATACTACACTGTAATCTACTAAGTGTGCAATAGTATTATGTCTAAGAAAACAATGTACACACCTTAATTTAAAATTTTTACTATTAAAAAATGCTAACAATCATGTGAGCCTTCAGCGAGTCATAATCTTTTAGCTGGTAGAGGGTCTTGCCTCGATGTTGACGGCTGCTGACTGATCAGCGTGGTGGTTGCTAAAAGTTGAGGTGGTTGTGGCAATTTCTGAAAATAAGACAATGAAGTTTGCCATATAGATCGACTCTTTGTTTCATGAAAGATTTCTCTGAAGCATGCGATGCTGTTTGGTAGCATTTTACCCATGGTAGAACTTCTTTCAAAATTAGAGTCACTCTTCTTAAACCATGCCTCTGCTTTATCAGCTAAGTTGATATAATATTCTAGATCCTTTCATGTCATTTCAACAATGTGCACAGCATCTTTATCAGGAGTAGATTGCATCACAGGAAATGTCTTTCTTTGCTTATTCATAAGAAGCGACTAGTCATTTGTTCAAGTTTTATCATGAGATTGCAGGAATTCAGTCACATCTTCAGGCTCTACTTCTAGTTCTAGTTCTCTTCCTATTTCCACCACATCTGCAGTTACTTCCTCCACTGAAATCTTGAACCCTCTAAAGTCATTGAGGATTGGAATCAACTTCTTCCAAACTTATGTTAATATTTGATCTCTTGACCTGCTCCCTTGAATCACAAATGCTCTTAATGGCATCTAGAATGGTGAATCCTTTCCAGATGGTTTTTAATTTACTTTGCTCAGATCCATCAGAGAAATCACTATTTGTTCAGCTATAGCCTTACAAAATATATTTCTTAATAAGACTTGAAATTACTACTTGATCCATGGACTGCAGAATGGGTATTGTGTTAGCAGGCATGAAGACAGTGTTAATCTCCATGTACATCTCCATCAGAGCTCTTGGGTGACTAGATGGATTTTCAGTGAGCAGTGACATTTTGAAAGGTATCTTTTTCTGAGCAGTAGGTCTCAATAGTGGACTTAAAATATTCACTAAACCATGCTGTAAACAGATGTACTGTCTTCTAGACATTGTTGTTCCATTTATAGAGCATAGGCAGAGTAGATTTAGCAGTATTCTTAACCTAGGACTTTCAGAGTGGTAAATGAGCTTCGGCTTCAACTTAATGTCACTAGCTACATAAGCCCCTAACAAGAGAGTCAGCCTGTTCTTTCAAGCTTTGAAGCCAGGGGTCGACTTCTGCTCTCTAGCTATGAAATTCCTAGATGGCATCTTTTTTAATAGAAGGCTGTTACATCTACATTGAAAATCTGTTGTTTAATGTAGCTGCTTTAATCAATTATCTTAGCTAGATGTTTTGCATAATTTGCTATAGCTTCTACATTAGCACTTGCTGCTTCACCTTGTACTTTTATGGAGTTGGCTTTTTCCCCTTAAACCTCATGAACCAATCTCTGCTAGCTTCCAACTTTTCTTCTGCAGCTTCCTTACTTCTCTTAGCCTTCATAGAATTGAGAGAGTTAAGGCCCTGCTCTGGATTAGGCTTTGGCTTAAGGGAACATTAAGGGTTTTATCTTCTATCTAGACCACAAAACCTTTCTCCACATAGCAATAAGGCTGTTTCGTTTTCTTATCATTTGTGTGTTCACTGGAGTAGTACTTTTAATTTCCTTCAAGAGCTTGTCGTTTGCAATTATAGCTGGGTTGTCGGCGCAAGTGGCCTAGCTTTTAGCCTGTCTTGGCTTTTGACTTGACTTGCTCACTAAGTTTAATCATTTCTAGCTTTAGGTTTAAAGTGAGAGATGTACAATTCTTCTTTCACTTGAACACTTAGAGACCACTGTAGTGTTATTAATTGGCCTAGTTTCAATATTGTTGTCTCAGAGAATAGGGAGACTTGAGGAAAAGGAGAGAGACAGGGGGATAGACAGTCAGTGGAGCAGACAGAACACACACAACATTTATTAAGGTTGCTGTCTTCTATGGGCTTAATTTGTGGTGCCCCAAAACAATTACAATAGTAACATCGAAGATCACTAATCGCAGCTCACTGTAACAGATATAATAATAATGAAAAAGTTTGCAATATTGGGAGAATTACCAAAATGTGACACAGACATGAAGTGAGCAAATGGAGAAATGACACCAATAGACTTGCTTGATGCAGGGTTGTCACAAACCTTCAATTTGTAAAAAATGCAATATCTGTGAAGCACAATGAAGTGAAATACAATAAAATGAGGTACACTTGTACTATCAATCATTTCATAACCTTGTTTCCTAATTTTGAATACCAGCTAAATAAATGTAATATGTAATTGGTCATGTGTACTGATGATATTTAAAGAAAATTAATGTTTCTCCATTTTGGATTTAATATCAATGCCTTAGTGAGAAGAGTATCCTTGTACCCAGCTGAGAATGTTGGACTTTGTTTCAAAACAAAGAAAATCTAACAACAACAACAAAAAACTTTTTAAAAAGAAACTGCCATCCCAAGATATATTTTATTAATGTTTTAAAAATATTAATTTTATGTAAAAATAATATTCTAATTAGTGTTTGAAGCTAGCTTTATTTCAAGCTATCAGGGAAGGTAGGTCTCCTGATTTCAGGTACCTGTTCATAGTTTTCTACCCAGGATCCCAGAGGAGGCTGCAGGCTCAGTTAAGGAGGCAGGATTCTAGCACATATGCTCTGCCTCTCTTCTCTGTTTGCATCTAAACAGGCCCTTTTTAATCTGTTTTATATATTGGGCTTCTAGTTAAGGTTTTGTTTGAAGAAAGATATTGGCTGCTTAAAGATGACAATGGTGATGATAAAGAGGAAAGGAAGGAAAAAGAGCGAGAGAAGATGGAGTGGGGGAAGGAGGAAGAAAGAAGAGGAGAGAGGTACATTTTTTGGATTAGTAATCAGATATTTTAGAATCAGACCTGATTCTTCTAGCTCCATGTCATCTTGGACAAATGATTTCTGGGCTTTGATTTTCTCTTCTGTAGATAGGGAGCAAGGGGGAGAGAGAAGAGGGTTTAAAGTAGATGCTCTCAAGGCATATATTATCTCTATAATGTCATGTACGTTGCATGGAATGGGGTCTGCTCGAGCTCTCTGCCCTGCCCCAGCCACTCTTGCACCACTGGGCCAAACAGTGTTGTGAAGAGACATCTAAGCCTGACTTTGATAATAGGTCTTTCTAGTGTCTGGAGCTTCTCTTGTTACCAACATGCATCTACTTGACAGTTGGCAGGTGGCACTTGGACTTACCTGGAGCCAGGTTCTATTTCTTAATGTCTGCCCGTACACTTACAACTTGTTACTTGACAAGCAAGTGATTATCATTGGATTCAGAAAGGATTTTTCTTTTCTCCAAATGTCTTAGGCACTGAGAAAAACTATGAAGCAGATACAGAAGCACTTATTTTCTAACTCTAGTAAGATATGTCTCATAGGGGGAAGTATTTCTAATAGATTATTGGATTCTGGCTAAATGGATTATTGGATTGGGCTGGGCCACTCTTTTCCTTGACCCAAACACTAAACCAATGTGCTAGATCAATTTAAAATCTGATTTGAGAGGCTGTCATAGACAAAGGTTGTATAAATGGGTGAGGTACATGGCTACAGTCAAAGAAACCTTTTTTTTTTTTTCTGAAATGATTCTGATTTGATATGACAAATTCTGTCTAATATGACACCTGAGATAGCCACCAGGGATAATGGAAGAAGAGGTTTTCTTTAAAAGTTTTTTAGAATTCTTTCCTTTAATTGCTATTTAATTTTAGTCATCCTAATCCATATTCTAGAATTCAGTCTGTAGACTTAAGCCTATTAGTAGTTAAAAATTACACCAAACTGTTTTTACCCTTGAAATGGACTGTTCTTATTAATGAAGTTATCTGATTATTAGAATTATTATTGATATTTTAGGAGTTGATTTTGTTATATAATTCAATAATATTCTAGAAGGTTAAAGGAACCAGGGTACTTCACAGATAAGATCCCATCTGTATTTTACTTAGAAAGCTGAAGACAGGAGATGTGAAGGCTGCCTAGAAAAGGGAGGAGCAGGAACCTGAAAGGAAGCCACAGCCAGGAGGGTCAGGAATCACAGTGGTCCTCATTCACTCACTGTCTGTGGTGCTGCCATTGAAGACCAGGGGACACCTGGGTACTTCGGCTGAATGCAGACAGTTACTTCAAAATAATAAGGTCTTGGCATGAAATGTTTCATCTACTGAGTAGGAGAATGAATTTTATGATATATGAGGATATTATTGGCTCAGGACAAGGCTTTCTTTCCTAATTGGAGGTGCTTTGTGGGACCACTGTTAGCACACTGCTGATTCCTCTTGTGTTGCACTGCAAATTGCTGATTAACTGCTTTTATGTATGCAGAGCTGACAAGTTGCCTCATTTAGAAACAAACAGTAGTGCTCTAAGGAACTAGTCAGAAGTTCAAACTGACATTTAGAAATTGTAAACCCACAGACTTCGTGACAAGTAATGCTGTCAGTTTAAATTATGGCTTTTCTACCTCGAGATGGATAAAAAGAGCTAGTAATATAGCCTGTGACCAGTGTATTAGAGAGAGATTCTGCTCTAGTGAGCTGAGAGATTGTGCTATTTGGATCTAACATTCAGTTGCACTTCCTTTTTCTTGGATATTTTCTGGGTGATCAGCCAGTGTGAAGGGTCGACGCTGTGAATGGTTGTAACAAATGCATATTAGTTCAACCAAAAAAAGCTCTATCCTTGCTTTCAGGGGAGAATTTTGAATAGCTGAATTAGGAAACTGGAATGAGTTTAGAGTTTAATTCTCAAAATAAGATATTAATAGTTTATGTTAACATGAGGAAGTTTAGCAATAATTTAACTATCTGGAAAGACTGAATTATATAAAGTATGTGGAATGAGGATAAAAAAGAGTCAGCATAAAGACAATAACTCCCTCCTTGATTCCGGTACCTCCTAGCCAAGTTCTTTCCCATATTACCTGTTTTTACTATATATTTGGCATTTTGATGAACTTTCCACCAACTAAATCAAGGAATCAGCTCTCATGTTGCATCCTAGTGTAGCATGGTCTCACCTGCTTGCTCTGGAATTCTTTGCGACTGACTTAATGATTAGGAGTCCAGATTGGTGGGTCAAGGTGTACATTGGATGGAGTACACTGGGGAAAAAATTAACTTTTTCACCTGTTACTGTTTCTCTTTATTCTCTTAGACTACATGTTTATATAAGGCATTTGAATTTTAGAATGTAAAAAAATCAACTGAGTTTTTAAAAATCTGACTGGAATTGACAGAAAATTGATAAAAGTAATTTACACCTAATGACCAAACGGTAGTTCATGTAGACAAATGGTCGCTGTACTAGTCCCCTCCCATCTGCACTTGGGAAGTACATTACATTGGAGAGTCCTAGACTTGGAGTCAGGAAGCATGGATTTAGCACCTGTTCTACCATGCCTGGGCAATGCATTTCACTTTTCTGAGTCAGTTTTTTCATCTGTAAAATGAGGATTCCTATTCATATGTATTTATAGGTTTATTGTGAAACTAAAGTGAAACTGGAATCATTTTGTGGACTATGATGTTTTACTCAGACATTACTATGATTATTATATAGCATAGCCAGGGCCAGCTTTCTGGGCATGCTACCAGTGCAGTTGCATGGGGTCTCATGCTCAGAAGTGGGTCCTGTGCTTGGAATTTAATGCTGTGTGGTTGTTGTCTTGAAATTCTGAATAATTGTATTGTTGAATTTGTATTTTCTAAGGGAAGTCAGCTAGAACAAGGGAGCATGTGCTGGGACACAAACCCTCTATGATCTAGCTTTTTGCTATTTCCTATTCCTTGCAACAGGCTCCCAGCTGACCACTCCCCTGCTCCTACCCAGCGACTGCTGCCATCTTGCACCCCTAGAAGGGATTGGGTATGGTCACAAAAGCAGTGTGGATTGGGTGTACACCTTGCATACCAAGTCGTGGGTGGTATTCTGGGTGCCTGTGAGAGCCTGCAGTGCCTCAAGCATCCTCATGCCTGAGGGAGCACAATATTAAGTAAAAAAATTTAAAAAGCCATAACTTGTTGAGAGAGAAACCACAGGAAAAAAAGAAAAAGCTCTTTTTCCTGCTTTTAAAACAAGAAGCCCCTCATTTTCATTTTGTACTAGCCTCCACAAATTATGTGGCTGCCCTACAAAATATATAACCGGCCTTCCCCAAAAGAGCCCTAGCAATTTCTCAGAGCCCCATCAAGGCCCCCATGAGTAGGTAATAATGACCTTGGCTAGGGCATTTGGTAGGGATAGAGTAGAGGAGAAGCCAATGTATGGAGGAGTAAGTGAAAGGGAAGGAAGTATAGACAGCTATGGAAACAAACTTGTTTAAAAGATTGGCCTTGAAGAGTAGGAAGAGAGTGGTAGCTGGAGTGGGAGATAGAAGGGTTCTTTGTTTGCCTTTTCTTTTTTAAAGAGAACTGACATGTTTGAATGTTAATAAAATGAAGCTAGTTGAAAAGGTAAAGTTAAATATAATCATTTCCAAAATATTTATTGAAAATCTATTATATAGTTTTTGCCATTCACTCTGGAACTGAGGTTCAAAAGTTTTCATTTTCCAAAGCAACAGAAGGCACCTTAGATTTTATTCTTTATACCTAAGCAGGGGAGGGCAGTGTGAATCCTTTTAATGTGGCTCAGGGCCATCAATATTTGGCTGTCTTTTCCCTTGCAGTGGGCTGGTGCTGGAGCAGAAGGCCACACAGTCCATTCTTCTTGACTCCCTAGTAAAGCAGGGTGATCTTCTGCCCTTGAGCAATGTGTTTGGGTGTGAGATCTGTTGGGCTTTTGAATACTCAGCCATGCAGCATGCTGGGGGCAGCTGTCATATTGGCTCCTTTCAGGTTCTGGGACAGCTTTTGGCAGTGACTACTATTCTTTGACTCCTTGGGGAATTGGAATTAATTGCCTCCCACTTGAAGAGAATATTCATCAGAATTTGAAAGTAGTGAATAGGAGTATTTAGGATTACTGTATTTTTGTTTCTTTATCTGTAAAATGGATAATAATCCTTTCCTCACAAAATTTTGAGAGTATTAAATTAGGTAAGATACGTAAAATGCCTAATGCAATGTCTGGCACATGATTAGATTCCTCTTTTTTTTAAAAAAAATATTGAGTATTGTGTAGATATACCTTTCTTGATGTGCTAGAGATGGTCACTAAAATTATGTGCAAAATCAATTTAAACTTTTAAAATTTGCTAGGTGGAACTGACACTGAAAGAAAGCTTTCAGTGATAATTCCTTTTCCAAAGGGGGGGAAATGTTTTTGTAAAGAAATATCTCCAGTTTATTTTCAAAAACTCTTTTCCTCCATAGTATTTGTTTACATAAAGGCAAGTAGATTTTAACCTCTGTGGATCTTCCTTTTTTTATCTGTAAAGTCAGGATAATAATACACAGCATAGTGTTCTTAGGAAGTTTATGTAAAAATGGTGACTAGCACAGTATATGTGTTCAATAAATATTAGCACCAATTATTATTTTCCTCAACTGCATGTTATTTTGAAATGATTTAGGAATCCTGAGTTTCCATTTGATTCTTTTTAAAATCTGATCATTTTTCTTTATCTCCTTCAACATTTTAAACATAGCTGTTTTAAAGTTTTCTTTAGTCTGTTGAATTATGTCTATCTCTTGTAGTACAAATCCTCCTGTCCACATCACCACCCTGGCGTGTGGAATCCCTATTTCCTGGGCAGACCTTGGTGACTCTTGCTTTAAATTTTATTTAGGTAGCTCATGTCCACCAAGCAGCGTGCATGAAGCCTATAACCTGGGCACCTCTTGCTGAGGGGGCTATCTGTGGGTTCTCCCCGGTCACTGAGGCCTATGGCTTATTGTAGTACTTCCCCTTCCTGGGAGCTTTATTGGCTTCAAACTCCTGATTACCTCTCTGACTTTCCTTCCCTGCCTCCCCCCACCCAGAGAGGGGGATGTCTTGCTCTGTCACTCAGGCTGGAGTATAGTGGCAACAATCATAGCTCATTGTAGCCTCGAACTTTTCCTTCAAGCTATCCTCTGGCCTCAGTCTCCAGGGTAGCTGAAACTATAGACAGGAGCTACTGTGCCCAACCTCTCTGACTTTTATTTCCTCATTGTTTCTGGCATGGGGAATTTCCTTTCCTTGGATATGAGCTTGGACATGTAGCCTAAAATTACTTTCATATATTCTACCCATTCTTTTTTTTTTTTAGATTGGGAGCTGTGGGTCTTTCCATAATAGTCTGATACACCGTTTTTACCATATTGACTAGAAGCCTCTGCACTTATCTGGACATATATGTGTATATGTTCCTTTCTAATAAGTCTTTAGAATCTTTGATTAAACAGCTCCTCCTTTTTGCAGCCCTAGCATTGCACTTAGTACATAGTTGGTACTCAATAACTAGCTGTTAAATGAATATGATCTGAGACATTTGTTTCTAGTTTTGAAGTTTTATAGACCATTGGTGAAACTTTAAACTTTATTATTGCTTAATTTTACAGTTTTCTTGTGCCTTATTTTCTTCATAAATGGAACTAAATAGCCTATATTAATTAAAGTGAACTGAATTAGAGAGTAAGTCATAGAGGGGAGAATAGCTGGAAAATAACACACAATAAAGTATTCAAAACTGTACCAGGAATCAGTGATCCAGAGAGGGAGGTAAATATCAATAAGCCACTAAAGGATATTCTCAGACAGAATCAGTAAAAAATCCCTAGGGACCCTTCTGAAAGGAGAGAGCAGTGTTATCGGATCCCCCTGATTCAACCATTTGTGTGTTTTCATGAAATTCACCTCCTTATCTTTAAAGCAGACTTTGATAAAAGATTGCTGACTAAGTAGTGTGTTTTTTTCTTGACTTCCAAAGCTACTTTAATTTTCTCATAAACACCAAGATAATCTCACTTAAACTAAGTGCCTTCTTCCAGCTCAGGCAGAGCCTATTTTCCTGCTCTTCAGCTTGAGGAGGGTTAATATTGGCTCTGAACGAACATCTGCTGGCCCCATATTGACACAGGAATAAATTATTCAGCATGTAGTATTTGGGAATTTAAAAGCTCCATGATGAATTCTACAAAACTATATTATGTCTCTGACATTCTAGGGTTTCATTATTTTGTCTTCAATTATTCACAAAGGCTTTTCACCTCTCAAAGCATATATGGGATTCTTGAGATCAAGTGAGCTCATGGCTGAAATGATGGAAGACTATATTAAGACATGATCTTATCCTTTTTTTGTTTTGGTAGTATTTTTTTGGGTGGGTGGACTAAAAGCCCTTTTCTCTACACACATAAAACTGAGATCTGCTTGTTACGAGAGTGAGCTCTTTTGTTTGTAGAACACAGGTTGTCAGGAAATGCTCTGTGTGCAGTGTTGCCAGTCCTTTCCTGATAGCTCAGGAGAAATGTTTCTTAAGGATTATAACAGTGATTCTCAAACTTTATTTACTATAAAAAATTAACTGGGTTTACAATATGTTAATAGAGTGACACTTTAAGATCTAAAGTAAACAAGGGAAGTCTCCTAAATATATCTTCAGTCATTTTATGGTTTTTTTTACTATTGGTATATTAACTCTTGCCCTCTTTGTTTCTGGTTGCATTGCATTTTCACTAACTCAGGGATTCTTAAGCTTGTGTGTGTGTGTGTGTATGTGTGTGTGTGTGCTTGTGCACACGTGCACACATACATGCTCCGTGAGCCCCTTTAGTGGTCTGGTGGAGCCTATGATTACAAAAGAAACTGATTACAGAAATACAGTTCATCCACAAGAGTTCTGTGCAGCGCAAAGTGTGAACTATCTTCTAGTGTAACCTAATCCAGACCTCAAAATATTCTATCAAGCTAAAACTTTCCATTTCGGTGATTGGCCCCAAAGCAAATTTTTCGAGAGTTTGAGCGAAACACATTAAACCATGAAAAAAGCTACTTTTTTTGATGAATAACTTATTCCTAAAAAAGCTAAAACTAACAAGAATAGAGATCCAGATTTTCTAACAGCATTAATTCATATAGACAATACATGCCATTCCTAAAATTGCTAGTAAATCTATAAATGCACAGAATGTATAATAAGAAAATAAGTCATTATAGCTGGGAGAAAAGTGTACTTTATCTGAAATGTGGTTAATATTTAAACTTGCCACTGCAGTACTGCTCTTATAGCCCTCTCTAGTTGCTGTGTTATATACAATATGTGTCAGAAGGGACAAAGAAAGGTGAGCAATAATGGACCGGTTTCTCTCCAGTGCTTATGTCATTCTCTTCCAGTGAGTTAGATATGGAAAGAGATATGTTTACTCCTTCAACTTTCTAGATACACACTGGACAGGCGTGTTGATATTGTACATGAAGATGATATTACCATCTCATCTTCACTGAAACATAATGTTGGGTTCATTTTTTAGAAGTGTTGGGCACTCAGAGGGATTAATAATAATGCACTGGTGTCATGTCATTCATTCACTTTTTGGGGCCAACTTCTTAGTATAAAGTTAATTTAAATGTTTTTTAGATAACAGTAAAAAATGTTTTGTTTTCATATTTTGCCCCAAATACGTAATGACATAATTATAATTGCTTACATTTGTATGTAAATGTTTATAAAACATTTTAACTTACTTGATCTCATGTTATCCTCTTAGTAACTAGTGACACAGATATAGCAGGGATTATTCCTGTGTTGAAGAAAAGGAAACTGAGGCCCAACGAGGCTGAGACTTTACAGAGCTAAGATGGGAACTCGAGCGTCTTGGCTCCTTTCCAGTACTCTTTTCTATAACTCCAATCTGCGATGGTTTGCTCTTTGCTTTCTCTGCAGTATTCTTTAGTACTGCTCAGGCAGATGGATGGGCGTTTGTTCAGTTTTGGTAATGGACATGGATTATGTCCCCATCTGCTTGGTAGGAAATCAGTGACTATACTGAGCAATGTCCATTTAAAATATTAAATTGCATCAAAACTTATGACATTTAAAGTGCTTTTACAATTTAGTTAAGATAACAATTTCATCTGTTTCTATGTAATTACAGAGGTTTTGAGTCATTTTAATTTAGCAGGCTGGAAAAATATGACCTCTGGCTACATGGCCTTTTCATTTCATTTCGTGCGTGTGTGTGTATGTATGTGTGTGTGTGTGTGTGTTGTGTGTGTGTAACTGATGAACTTGGGGATGTTTCATTACTTTCTGCTCTGCTTTTTCAAAGGCTCTAATTGTCTCTACTTCAACCCTCAAGCCTCCTCCTGCTGTCTGCTGACAGCAGTCAGGATTTCCATGTGACATAGAGCAGCAGATTATTGATTTTGTTTTTTGTCAGGGCACTGTGTGTGTCATTTGAGGTGGTCTTGTGGGCATTTAGTTCATCAGTGATTATGCACAGGACCCACTTTAGCTTCAGCTAGGAAGGAAATGTCAAACGGGAAAGGACTGGGATGATTCTTTTAAGAGGGAGCATCAGGGAATTTATACTAGAGAGAAACACTGACCTGTCACTTCTCCTTCAGCATTTCACTTTGATTTCCAGTTGGCATGTTTAAAGAGCCTGACATTTCGTTTCTCTGTGTTCACTTGAGCAGGGAGTATGGGATCAGAAGCCATCGATTGGTTAGCAGTAGTCTATAACTCTTAAGTAGCGTTCAGTCATGAATGAAAGCTCCACATGTTTGGAAGTCAGTCCCCAAACAATTGAGTATATCTCCAGCCTGTGGAAGTCCCTCTTGTTCCGGTTCAGACATGGGGAAGTAGGTTCAGTTCAGTTAAGCTGCAGGGAAGCATCACCTCTTCTAAGGTGGAAGCTAATTCCAAAGACTTTAGGAAATCTGTGTGCTTTATCTTGGCTTCAGTTCCTCAGCACACTGGGCTTACCTTGGAATACACCCTGGTCTTTCCAGGTTCCCTAGCATTAATTTCCAGAGTCTTTCTAGGTAGGCCTACACCTCATACTCTCTGGGAGCCCCAGTGAATCTTGAATAGCAGCTCTTTCCCTTGGCCCTTCAGCTTCATTCTACCTTTCAAGGGAGAGAGGCATGTAAATGGACTTGAAGGCCATTGTGCATATGGGCAATGGCAGGGGGCTGCATCTCTTACTTTTAGACCACATATGAGTTCTGCAGATGCTCCTAGTCTCTAAGAGAGTAATGACTGTTTTCTTCTATAAATTTTACCCTAGGAGAAATCTTCTGTCATAGGCCTAAAGCACTAGGTGGACTGTCTGAAACCAAGGTGCAGATTCTAGACTGACTTGGTGGAATTAGGCTCTTTCCTGAGTTTTTCATACTCAAGTGGCAAGTTTTCTTTTGGTTTTGATTGATTGATACCAATCTGGTAGGTCTGAAGGAAGATGCCAAGACTCCATTTCTTTAAGTCCCTCCATCAATACATATATGACAGTATGGGTGCTGTTCTTTCTGTTGCCCTTCTCAGTGGGCCTTACCTGCCCCGAGTGGATTAGGAGTAAACGTGATGATCTCAGGGCTTCAGGTGCTTTATACCTCTATGTTGTGACTGAATAATATATAGATCGTTGCTTCTCAAGCTACCTGTGGTGAAACTCTAGGGATGAAATATGAAGTGGAATAGCGTGTACTGTAAGTGGAAAAGACAGTTAAGTAGAAGGAAATGCAGAAGCATGTACTGAGGAGAAAAAGGCAAAAGAGCAAAGCCAAAACCTCCAAAGAGGCAAATCAGAATTTCCCGTGGTCTCTTAGTGTTGTGAACAAATGTGAACTTGAAAGAGTCTATCCTTGAAGATGGATTCCGGGTGGCTAACTGGGCCTAAGTTTAAAATAGAGACAAGCAGCCATTTGCTGCCTAGAGGTCACATATGTACTCTGAGTTTCCTGAAAACCCACACCTTTGTTCAACTTTGGACTTTCAGAGCTCGCCTGAACCCACCAATCTGAGTTCACCTGCCTCTACCAATCAGGGGTCAGCTGTATCAACCAGTTTGAGCTAAGTAAGTTATAATCCTTCATTTGCATAAACAGACCTGATTGGGAACCTGGGTGGAAGGGAACTTTTGCTATAAAACCCAAACTCTCCGTTTTCTTGTTCTCTGGAACGCACCTTCTCTGAATTCTGCTCTTCCCTAGTTTGCAAATGTTCACTGGAATAAAGTCTCTTTCCTACACACAAACACACACACACATACATACAGAGCCTTTCTTTTAAAATCTTTAATTTGTTTCTACTCTGATTGTTTAACAGTATTTTTTGTCTTGTTTTATTTTTTGCTTTCTTATTCCTTGACTTAAATTTTTTGGGTTTTATTTTTGATTTTTATTTTATACCTTTTAGAAATGAGGCCTTCCTATATTGCCCAGGCTGAGCCTCAGGCTCAAACCTCAGCCTTCTGAGTAGCTGGGACTACAGGAGCAAGTCACTTCACCCAGCTTTATTTTTGTTGTTTTATTTCCTTTGATTTAAGTTGCTTTCTCTGCTACTGTGCCATGCAGTAAGCTTATCCACGGATCTCCTCCACGTCCCAACCCATCTCCCAGAACAGTGGATCAGGCATCTTTATTTCATCCTTTCCTCTCCATGCTTCTCTTCCTTGAAATCATCCACATTGTCTACATGTGAAGAGTGTTGTGTGTTACAGAGATTGACAATCTATGAAGTGTACACCGGGGATAGCTGTTAGGCAGTTTTCATGGATACACAAGAAGGTTATGTCCACAAGTCTCACTCCTTGTCACTTGCAAGAGCTATTGTCAGCTACCTTCCCCAACAGGTGATAGCTTTTGTAACTTTCTCGAATATTCTGTGGCCCACTGTCAGCCTTCTTGGATCTCCTGCTCTCACATTCTGGTGAGAGTTTGCAGCTGGTGTCTTCCCTCCTGTTTTCAGAAGTTTCCAATGAGTAGCCCCGGTGTTTCAAATAAGAGCTGTTGACCAGCACATGTCTTTGTCCCTAGTTATTCAGGTTGTGGTCACTACTCCAGTCTGACACACTAGAATGAAAATGATGCAAAACTTTGGTAGCCCATTTTGACAAATTTGGTGATATTTGGTATAAAGAGTGATGAACTATGAACCAACATGTGGGGAGTTAGACAGACCTGAGTTCATGCCCAGATCTTATTACCTTATGGCCTTGGGCAATTTATTTACTCTTCTAAACCTCAATTTCTATAAATAGAAAAATGGGCTAAATTTCTATAAATAGAAAAATTGTAAAATGGGCTAATACTACCTGTTTCATAGGTGGGTAGAGATTAAATTATATCATATATGAAAAAGCATACAGGATAGTGCCTGACATTTGATGACATTTGTTTTCCTTTCTTCCACACAAACCACCACCTCCACCAATTCCTACTCCAAAGATTGAATAAGAACTTTATAAGTCTGTAAGGCAGAATGAGCGACTCAGGCTAGTTATAAGAAATAATTTCTTGGCTGGGTGTGTGGTAGCTCACTCTTGTAATTCCAGCACTTTGGGAGGCTGAAGTGGGAGGATCACTTGAGGCCAGGAGTTCAAGATCAGCCTGAGAAACATAGTGAGATCCTCCTTCTACAGAAAATACAAAAATTAGCTGGGGATGGTGGCATGCGCCTATAGGCCTAGTTACTAGGGAGGCTGGGACAGGAGGATCGCTTGAACCCCAGGGGTTTGAGGTTACAGTGATCTATGATGATACCACTGTACTCTAGCCCAGGCAACAGAGCAAGATCCTGTCTCCAAAAGAAAAAAAATTTTCTTGTCCGTGAATGCTGACTTTTTTCTGAGAGAGGGTTTTAATATTGAATGAATTCACATTTATTTTAAATACTTTAATATGATTTTGTTTGAAATGAAGAGGATGGAGTAGGTAACTGTTCAAGATCCCTTCAAGCCCTGTAGTTTTATGATTCTTTGTTGTTTTTGCGAAACCAATATAATATGCCTTTCTGGGTTTTAAGTTCTGATTTCTATGCAGTAAAAGTCTTTGAAAAAGAGATTGAGCTTCATTAGAAATATTTCTTGTTTTTGTAACCGGAGCATTAATGTTTTTGTGATGATGTTTTCTCTTAAAAATAAAAACAACTAAAAATGAGTTTCTTTGCCAAACCCTCAAAGTTGCTTTGCCTTGGGCTCTGTGAACAAGCTCAGGCAGATCCATAAAAGGTCATTGCCGGCACCTCAGCTACCCCAGCCTCCGACAAGAGTGAGGGCTAAGGGAAATGAGAAAACAGGAGGGCTTGGAAAGGAGATGGTTCCAGACTTGAGAATTCAATAGTCCCATGTACTGTATAAGTATTTTTAGGGGGTGATTATTAGCATTTTGGCTGTAGTTATTTTTTTCTCCTTCCTGTGAGTTTTTATTTCGGGGGTCTAGCTTTGGAAGTTCTGTTAACTAGAACTTTATTGGCTGTAGTATGACATATTCCTTTGTGGTTCCAAATATTTGTGGCTGTTGTGGGTTTTTCTTTTTAATTTCAGTTCCTGTGATATTAAGACCAGCTGGTTAAAGTTATTTATTTTGATATGGAAAGGTATCGTGACCAAACTGTGTTCAGGGAGGCGGCATACTACAGTGGAAAGAGCGGGGGCTTTTGAAGTTAGATCTGAGTTTGAATCCCAACTCAATTGCTTAAGGAATGTGTGTGATATGGCATGGAGCAAACTGCTCAACCTTTCTGAGGTTCATTTCCCTCACTGGAAAAAAATGAATTTGTGATTCTTATGTTTGAGGGTGGCTAAGAGCATTAATTTATGTAAAATGTCTAATATTTATAGGTCTGTCACGTTAGTCCCCTCCTTGCTTCTCTTTTCTCTGCTACTCCTTATTCATAAAGAACGATTCAACCTTTGATTTCACATGGGGTTGAAGCCTTAGGAGCCCCTTTGGAGATGAAAAGAGAGAAAAACCCTCCCGTCCTCCTCCTAATTAAGGTCAAGGAGACTTATTTTCTCATTCCCTTCAGGAAAATTCACTATCCTAATGATGGACTCTGTTTTACTGCATTCAGATCCTAGTATTAGGATGATAAAATAACTTTGGGCTTGGAGTACCTGTACAGTTGTTAGTTGTAGTAATTCTTGCATCTAATAATACTAATCAGAAGGTTAGATCTATTATTTTCAATTGTATTTCCTTTAAACTTTCCAGATCTTTTAGCATGTTTGAGATGCATTCCTACTGTTTTCTTAATCCTTTCAGATTCTTGGTTTTTGCTAGTGATGTTATGGTTCAATACTAACAACAAGATTATTTGTCATGTCTTAGTTCTTAAGCGTATTTCAAAAAGATCTTAGCATCAGATTCTTTGAATCAGGAAAGAAAGCTGAAGAAAGTTTGTTGAGTGTAGATTATTTCAAAGAAAGTCTGGTTGAATTTGCTGTTATTTTTGTGGTAATGTTGTTTCAGGAAGTATATGTTTCATTATTCCTCTCTGGTCAGTGGCATTCCTTCAAGACACAGCTTGTAAGCACTTGTTTTGAATATAGCTTAAGTTCTGAGTTATGTTGCAGATACCACACTAGATTGCAGGACCAGTGATCACAGGATTGATATATGTGTGGTTAGCACGTTGTTTCATAGGCGTAGGCCAGATGCCAAATGACTAGTAGAATGAGGCCGTTTAAAAACAGTAAATGCTATTTGTTTCTGTTGAATTTTATAGTACTGCTAAAAAGTAAAAGTGACTTTATACATATATGTGGTTATCTTCATATATAAACTATAGCACATATTTAATATTGAAATAAAGAATCTTTTTCTTTGTTCTTTCTCTAAGCTCCCAAGGAAATTTAAAATGCCAGATTTTAATCCAAGGTTTTATTATTCATGTAATTTTTTGAATAAGTAGAAGCTAGTTTTATATAAGCATTTGAAAGCTGTAGAACAGCTGTATCTGGTGTGCAGAATGCATTGTCAGTGAAAATGTTGGTGCAGACAGAACAGGCTCCAGTAGATGTTTATAGATGTTTGCACATGTTCCAAATTAAAGTATATTATCTCCAGTGCCACATTCTACAAATCTCACAAAAAGGATTTACCTGTGCTCCATAAAAGTAATCCTTTGGAATTCTTGCGTTAGAGACAGGACATTGTTATCCCTTTGTATCAGAAGCTTTTAAAGGTATATCTGATTTTCCCATCCAGGTTTTTCTGTCTAAACTCTATTTTATTTTATTTTAGTTTATATTTAAACAACTTTGTAGATTATGCATTTTTGGAGGTATTTCTTACTATTAGATAAATTTATAAATTTTGTATGCCTCATTCATAAGGTGTACTTTTGTATTATGTGTCTATGTATGTGTGTGTTTCCTTTTGCCACCAACTAGAAGTTGTCATAGTGAAAATATTTATTTTTGCTTTACTTTTTTTTTGTGAGAATAGCTGGTTCTCTAAGAGCAGAGACTGATGTAAATTAAAAAGAGTTTGTAATTTCCGCTTGTGGGTCTAATAAAAATTTTAATCTAGGTCTGAGTGTATTTATGTTAATTTCTTACATTTATTTGAAAAATGTTTTATACTCTACGCTATTCTAGTTTCTCTAATTTGGTTAGTCTCCATTGTGTAGTTATAATGTGATCAGCAGCTTACAACTTAGATATACTATATGGATGCACTTATTTGATAGAATTATGGTATTTTTGACTTGGAGTGACAGAGCAAAAAAAAATTACTTTAACTCTAAAATGTAAAATTGACTGGATCTGTATGAACGATGAGTTCTTAACACATGATTTTTCATATATGCATATGTATGTGCATTTTATGCACACTTTTTGAGTGTATCATACATATGTACATATATAAAATCATAAGTGACTTGTAAATTAACTTCATTCTGCTTTGTCCGCTTTTATCTACTAGAATTATGTAACCAAATGACTATAACTATTTTAAACCAGTTTAAGCCAAAAATAAAAGTTGAGAGGAATTTCACGTTTTGTAAAATAATACATGTATGAATAAAAATATTGGCAGCATATAAACAAAAATTAAAGTGATGGTCTCTAGGTGATGAATTTAATTTTTTGCTCTGCTTTTAGATTTTTCCTGAATTTCCCAGAATGAACATATATTCTTTAATTAGAATAATATAAATCGCTAAAATAAAATAAATATAGTTGAAATTTCTTTGAAGGAAACATTTAAACTTATTTAGTCTGTCTTTTAGTTGAGAAATATGAGTCTTTATTTGATTAATGAATGCAGCAAATGTATTAGCATAAACTACTTAAGAGTCCAAATCTCAAACTTAACTATAAAATAATTTTTAAGTAATATTACCTTTTATTTTACCATTATAATATGTTAATCATGCACTGAGAACATAGTTTTCTAACCCAGACCACATGCAGCAATTAGGAAACTTAACACACAGAAAAATTTTAGCTTTTATAAACCAAAGATATATCACTTTTTATTATAGAGTTTTTAACTATGTTGAGAGTACAGATACATACCAAAATTTACTAACATTAAATGTTTTTATGATATAAGCTGAGCTCATTCAAAATGGCAAAAACCTGTATGAAAAGAATCAGGAAGGCTGACAGATTCCAAAAGAAACAAGAAATTTACCCATGTTATTATGGCTTTGCAATTATTAATAATTGAACAGTTTTTTCTTCCTCTGTTTTGTTGATATATTGGCCTCTAACTGCACACACTTCCTGTTTGTATTTATCTTCAATTCATCTTAATTAGCCAGTTGAACTTGGAACAGAGGCAGGACTTTTGACCTTGGAGATAGATGCATCTTAGGATCCTCAGGGCATTAGTCATCTTTGGGATTGTTTTAGGCTTCTCAAAGATGCTACATGTTGGTACTCTTTGGAGACTTTAAAATAAAATATTTTCTCTTCCGAGTCATCTAATTTAATTCAATATTTCAGGGTTTACTTAATGCTGGAAAAAAGGCATCTGGGCAATAAGAAATGTGATCTTTTCAGAGCATTTATTAAACCCGTAAAATGTTATTTTCTCTGCTTTGGTCATTTTATAAAGGACCTTAATTAGAGACCCTGTTTATTATTAGAGGCTCCTGTGTGCATAAATCAATTTTGACATTTTCTTTGGTCTAATGATAATATGACTTATTAATAATTACTGTAGTAACTTCTAATTAATGAGAATTGTGACTCGGATTAGGTTCCTTCTAATTAGTACTTTGTCATTTTACATCATCAGAAAATGGTGTTTGCTGGTCTGGAATTAAGGAAAGGGTTCCATTTGGCAATAGGTGGTTCATTAACACATGGAGAAAAATAGACTGGCTCACACCCTTCTTGCCAATCGCACATGTTTTTGTTATAATGAAAAACTTGCACTGCTTTAGGGGGATGGTGGTGACAGATTTCTTATCTAAGACTTTATGTTAGGTTTTCTTCTTTCTTTTTTTTTTTGTGTGTGTGTTTTTAGGAAAAAAGTGTTCGAAGAGGAGAGAAGTTGACATTGAAATGAAACCAAGTGTGGTAATCATAAGGCACAAAATGATAGTGAATTTAGAGGCATTAAGAAGTTTGGGATGCCTCAGCAGTTAGCCACTTTATAAATAAATAAAGGCATAGAAGATCACATTTCATAGAGTAGAATTTTAGAATGTTATGGTTGTAAAGAACCTTAAGAGGTCACTTAAACCAGCCTCTCACTTTAGAAATGATGGAACTGAGGCCCAGAGAAGGAAAGTAATTGAGATTCACAACTGGTCAGTAACAAGGCTATGACCAGCCCAAGGTTCGTTCCTTATTCCCTGGCCAGTGCCATCGGGAATATTAGTCTAAATGTTTTGTAGGAAATGTGATTATGAGGGTACTAGAAGTTAGAAAATATAGTGACTCATTTTCTTTAGGTTTTTAAAAAATGTGGTACAAAATTATGTCACCGAACTTTGATTTAACTGCTTTCACCATAATTAGCAAAGTAAGCAATAAGTATAAAAGTTTTTTATAAGTATAAAAGTTTATAAGTTTTTTATAAGTATAAAAGTTTTTAAATTTGGCATGCAAAATGCTTTTTAAATTAAATGTCATTTGGAATGAGGAGCCAAATGTGTAATTTAAGAGACATTCCTGGAAATAGGTGTAGCTGCTACAGAAGTGTGGTTAGAGACACAAAATGATCAGGTCAGAATTGAATGTTGGCAGAACAATGAACATAACCTAGTTCATTTTTATATAGAAATCACCCCTTGGCATCATAGGGCAAAGGGAGATTCTTATCTCTTCACTTGAAATTCTCTCTCTGCTGTTCTAATGTTATCCCTACAGCTGAAAGGATCCGATTTTGAGGATTTTGAGTGGATATTCATGTCTCCAGACTATTTTGATTTCAAATATACTGATATCTGTATAATAAGTTATATCTATTTATGTTGAAATCAAGAGGCTTTCATTCTCAGGAGAGGATGAGTGAGATGGCAGAAAGAGTTCAAGTTTCTAAGCCTCCCTTTTTGTTTTTATTACAATGTGTATTTACAGTGGTGACATTTGTCCAGTTTTTAAAAAATTTATTTACATTGTTTGAAATAAGCAAAAGAAAATCTGAAAGATTTTCAGAAAGACTAAATTGGCTCTTGTAATTTAAAATCATTTTATTTTTGTTTGCATTTGGCCCTGCTTATTGCACTTAAATATTTCTCCAGGAAGGACCTCTTCTGATCTGTGGTCTCCCTGGCAAATGAAACCAGTGTAAGCACTTGAATTTCAAATGCATGTTTTTTACATTTAAATTGCTGTTCTCTGCTGTAGGAAGAGCTCATGAAAACCATCTATAGTTCATAAGGGTGGACTCTTGCAGTGAAATTAGAGGCCATTAGAACTATTGGTCTTATTTCCAGCTGAATTAGTTAACTGCCTGTTAAGGTTCAGAGCTTATTGACCAATAGGCATTTATTACCCTGGCCATAATGACACAATGATTTCCATTAAATTCCAGAGTTTATGGAAATAAAAAAGAAATCTTGAAAAGAAAGTGGTTAGTGATCGCATTTAATTATTAGGATTAATTAGGCATTTAAATGTGGATATAAAGTATGTTTTAAAAATAAGTATTTCTGTTTCATTGCTCTGAGCCAATTGTGCTGAAAGGAATGAAGATTTTGTTGTTCTTTCTTGAAAGTACAGTACTACTAGTTCTCTTATTTTGCCATGTATATACACTGAAATTGCTGAGCTATATCTTCAGAGAATATGTATCAGTATTAGGGAATATTTGGTAATTTACCATTTGCCATTAATAATATTTGGGATAATTTTGAAAATAATCAAGATGGTATAGAATATTCAATATACTCATCTGAGAGCTTAAGGAAATGATTTGACTTTTTTAAAGGACTTTCAACATTAGAAATTTATTGTTTGTTATTTTATTTAATTTTTAAAGTTTTTCCTCAATGTTAGAAATTGAGAAACTGTATTTTTATTACTTCTATATTTTTATTATGCTCACAATTTTATAATTAACAAGGATTCTTTACATAAGATATGAATTCAGTTAGAGACTTTGTGCATTGTGTTTGCACTTTAGTGGTTAAAAATGCATCTTAGGAGCTAAGTTAAAAGAACTTATTAAAAAATTAATGTATCCTGAAAAAAGGTAGAAAGGATGACAGACTATGAAGTGGAACCTAGTTTTTAAGCATTTGGGATTCTATTACATTAAAAATTGATGTGAGATCTGAATATTCATCTCTAAAACCATCTGAAATGATAAGCTGCAGAATCAGAGCTACTTCTCTGTAGAAGACTCATTTGCAAGTGTCAGCCAACATTCCTTTCAAACAACTCGAAATGGGTTTCTTAATTTGCTTTAGAAGTGTAGTTTCAGAAAGTTGATGTAACTGAGTTTCATTTGCATTTCCTCTGGACAGGATAAATCTACTTCATTGGTATTAGTTTGGATAATTTCTCCCCAAGGGGCAATGCATCTTTTTCAAACTCAGATATCCAAGAGTATTATGGGTAAGCTTCCTAGGTTAAATTCATATCTGTCCTGCCTGGGGAGTACGCTCAGCCACATAAAAGATATAAATACGGATTTATCCTCTCTGGATTTCAGCATTGAAGAAAGGAAGGAGGAAGGAACTAAGAGTTTGAAACACACTGAGTTTAAGTAATGAATTTGGAAGTGGTCAGGAGTGCATACTTAGGATAAGCAGAATGAAAGAAGGTAGACAAGTGGGATGGAATTCTTAAATGTTAATCGATAGATAGATTATGTGTCTTTATTAGGCTACATGTGTATAGATATGAATAAAAATGACCCCTGCTTTTGAGGAGCTCATTTTCTGTTAATTTATTCATTCGTTCATCCTTTCTTTCATTCAGAAATCACTGGGTGTCTATTCTATGTCAAACCCTGTACTGGAGATATAAAGATGAAAAGGCATTGTCTCTGCACTCTGGGATCTTTGGCGTTGTGATACATTCCTGACAGTTCTATTTGGAACACAGAAAAAAGTTTTCCTTATAAATGCTGTTTTAAAGGGAAGCTTCATATTATAGGAGTGGAGTCCTAGTTTCGGAGACAGACAGTTCTGGGTTTGAATCTCTGTTCTGTCACTTATAAGTTATTAGCTTGGACAAGTTACATAACCTTTATCAGCCTCAGGATTCTTACCTTTAAAGGAAGACAAAATAATCTTCCTTGCAGGATTTTTAAAACTAAATAACACTACTTGTGTGAAAGTGGTTGTAGCATACTACTGGATGTCAATTCCATTTCTTCTCCTTCTGTAATGTTGCTAGTCCTATAATTCAGTGTCATTTTGTATGAACTACTAGGCTATTGGAACTGGATGGAGAATAGAACCACCCTTTAGAGAATTTTTTAAATGGAAAAGTGCTTAAAACATTTCAAACAACTGACCTGAAAATGAAATTTTGAAACACAATTACTTTGTAAGTTGAGGATGACCAATATTAAATTTTTATATGCATTTGTTCTTATGTTGCTTTGAAAAAATTCTTTAATTATTTAAGGTGTAGCAGTTATATATTTCCCCAAGTTGATTATATGTTTTTTTGCTGAGATTAAAGTTATCTCGTCTTATATACCCCTGTAGCACTGAATATATTTGTACATAGTAGGTAGGAAACACATTCTTGATGTAAGGTGAAATAATTACAGAAAAAATGCCACAGATGCCTTTCATTAAATATATGAAATTGTTTTGATTCTGCCATTTTAAACTTTTAAACAGATAATACTAGAAAATAATAAGTTTCAATTTATGTTTTATAGAAAGAATTTAAATGACAGAGGGAATAATGTTAGCAATTTATGATCTTTGGAAAAGGTGTGGAGACACATCATTGATGCACAAAAGGTACATGTCAAATAGCACACTGCAATTATGTGGTGCAAGGGACCCTAACAGGTCAAAGAAGAGCATAAATCTGGAGGCATTTAGCCACTGAGGCACCCATTGTCTGTGAATATTACTACTGTCTTTGTGCAGTATTAATAAGACCTAGGTTTATTAATAGAGTTATGCAGCTGTATTTGGTAGTTGTGCTTGCTTTTGAATGATTTTGTAAAGTATAGATAATCCTAGATCATTTTTAACTACATTGATATTATACCTGAATAAAATTTGTGAACATTTCTGAATCAAAATAGCTTAAGTTTCTAGTTATGTAGGAACTACTATGCTATTCTGATGACTCCTTTTAAAAGAGAATTCATTTGCCCCATCCCTCCATCCCTGCTGTTTCTTTTTTGGAATTGCTGTCTTAATTTCATAGGAATGCATCACCAATAGGACTATCATGCTGATGAATGAAAGCTTTCTGTGCCTGTTGGCAGGCACTAAGTAGGCTCTAAGCAAACTGAAATTCATTGAATCTTAGCAGAGCTATTAAGAAAGTAAGTGCAAATTGTCAGGAGAAGAGAGATTTGTTCCTCAACATCATCCCTTGACTCTTGGGTAAGAAATGTTAGGCAAGAAAGAGACTGTTTCAATTTGTCATCCTCCTGAGACCTCAAGATGTTATCTGCAGTGCTGAAATAAACCATTCCTTTCTATAAGCAGAGAAAATGAGAAAATGGTTTATGCCCAGATTGGTCCATTTAGTTAGGAGGACAGTCACATAAATAACTACCTAAGAAAACAAAAACAAAGAAGGAAAATGGGAAACCTGAGTCCCTGGCACAGAACATTTCAGGATTAAAGTGTGTATAAATACTATGTACAAAATAAAACTGCCTATTAGGACAACTGTAATGTGGTAAGAGGAAGACATTGTGAACTCTAACCTTTTTTTACCTTATTTTTATAAAGTAGAAGCCATTTTCTTTTCATGTCTCACTGGGGACAAGCTATATTAGTTTATGATTAAGAGAAAGCCAAGCCCTGGCATAGAGTGGTTATAGAGATGTAATGAGGCTGGTAATGTAATTACTAAACATGTGTCAGGAGTATGATGTGACTATTTAGAAGTATGTAAGATCCTGGGATGTACACTGACAGAACAACAGCATATATCAACTGTACTTATTGACATCAAGTCCTATTTATTAGGTTTCTGTGCTTATTTTTCTTTAAGCTTTATTTGTGTGTGTATGTATGTGTGTGTGTGTGTGTATTTAGAATATACAATTTGCAGGACAGTCATTGGGGGTGAGTCATTGGACAGCAGGAAGAAGGTGGGAGGCAGCATCATGTAGGTAAAAGAACACAGACTTTGGAATCCATCCACCCTGAAATTGAATTCTTGCCCACTAGCTGTGCAACTTTGACAAATTTCTTTACCACTCTTTGCTTCCTGCCTTAGAGCTCTAAGAGAAGGCAATGAACAATAGTCCCCCACATATTTACCACTTTACTGGGAATCAGAGCCAAGGGGAATATAGTTTCCTTTTCCTCTACTTAAAACATATAGTTAATTCTCATTAGTTGTGGTAGTTATTTTCTATGAAGTTACCGCAAATACTGAGTTAGCAAATACTGAACCATTGCTCCTAGGGGAAACACAGGGTTAGGTTCCTGAGAGCTTCTGGTCACACAATTTTTGTTAGCTGATCAATACATAGCCTTGTTTTATGTGTGCTTCTGTTTAAAGATATGTGATTTAATATATATTGTTGATTCATTGACATTGAATTCATGGCCAGTGGCACTATAAATCATGGCTGAACGAAGCTTACCTAACGTATTTTATCTGTAAGGTGTATCACAGCCTTCTTGGGCTTAGAAACACTAGACAGCAATCTAATACTATACTTGGGGGCCATTTTAGACAGTGAAGTCACCACTAACAAGAATACTTGTTTATAATATGAGACCTGGAGTTACAATTAATAATGAATTTTAATAATTAGGAGACTTACAAATACAAAATCTGTGAATAATGAGATTGACCGTATATACTTCTATTCATCGTTTGTATTTAATCACAAAATTTTTAGTTTTACTTTAAATAATACATATTTATATAAATATAATATTCATATAAATAAGTCTTTTCTTCCACAGTGGTTTTTGTCATTTGTTTTATATGAAGCACA
This sequence comes from Cheirogaleus medius, assembly GCA_008086735.1. NCBI lineage: Eukaryota > Metazoa > Chordata > Mammalia > Primates > Cheirogaleidae > Cheirogaleus > Cheirogaleus medius. The sequence continues at coordinate 2,572,803 of VBSM01003230.1, read as the reverse complement.
TTTCATTTTTATGTATTCTTTTCATTTCACAATAGGACTTGAAGTTTGTTTGTGTATTTTTTTTAAAATGCTTTGAAACTTGAAGTTTGTGTGTGTATTTTTTTAATATGCTTTTCACTGAGATGACCAAAGCACTATTTTATGTTTAAAAATAACTTTAATTAAAAAAAAATCTTCCACATGTCTCACAACCCTGGATTGATCTTTATAGATTGATCTCTTTATTTGGGTTGTAGTTTGATTCAGCTTAAAGAAATTGGCTAATGGGTTATATGCCAGTAACAAAAATCAGACTTGAAAAACAAAAAATTAAAGCAGACTTGCAAAGAAATTAGTTCATAAAGTTTTTAGAGTTTTTAGCAGATACCCTGACCTCGCTGTTGTAGAACGGCCAATGCTTTCTTCTGATGAGATATGTAAAAGTTAAAAGTTATCTGTCTTTTGTTCTTGTTTTTTTTTTTTGGAGACAGGGTCTCACTCTGTTGCCTGGGCTAGAGTGCAGTGTCATCATCATAGCTCACAGCAACCTCAAACTCCTGGGCTTAAGAAATCCTCCTGCCTCACCCTCTCAAGTAGTTGGGATTACAGGCATGTGCCACCACGCTCAGCAACTTTTTCAATTTTTTGTAGAGGCAGGGTCTCCCTTTTGCTCAAGTTGGTCTGGAACTCCTGACCTCAAGCAGTTCTCCTGCCTCTTCCTCCCAAAGTGCTAGGATCACAGGCATGAGCCACCACGCCCTGCATGTCTTTTGTTCTTAGTCTTTCATTATAACAAGCATTTTTATCTCAACTGACTCATTTAGTGAAAACAAGTTCACATGCCAGTGCTTTGATAAAATATATATGTAAATTTCACCATTTTAACCATTTTTATGGGTACAATTCTGTGGCATTAATTACATTCACAAAGTTGTATAACTGTCACCACTATATTTCCCAAACCTTTCCATTGAGATTGACTTATGTGTATGTGTGTGTAGTTCTTTCAATTTTAGCACATGTAGATTCATTTAACCACTACAGAACAGTTCTATCACCCCTAAATTCTCTACCTTTAAACCCCAACAGCCATTGATTGCTATACTTTTTTGCCTTTTACAAAGTGTCATATGAACGGAATTATATAGTAGGTAGCCTTTTGAGACCTCTTTCACTAAGCATAATGCCTTTGAGTTTTACCCATGTTGTTGCTTACATCAATAGTTTGTTCCTTTTTGTTGCTGAGTACTCTTCCATTGTATGCGTGTATCACAGTGTGTCTATCCATTTACCTGTTAAAAGACATTAGGATTGTTTCCAGTTTGGAGAAATTATGAATGGAGCTGCTGTAAACATTCATGTATAGGTTTTGTGTGAACATAAGTTGTTATTTCTAGGATAAATACCAAGGAGTGGGATTGCTGGGTCATATGGTAAGTCTAAATTTTACTTTATAAGAAACTGCCAAACTGTTTTCTAGAGTTTGCATTCTACCAGCAATATATAAGAGTTCCAGTTGCTCTGTATCCTCACTACCATTTGTTATTGTTATTGTTTTTTTCTTTGTTTGCTAAGAATAGGTGTATAGTGGTATTCCATTGTGGTTTAATTTGCATTTCCTTAATGGCTAATGATATTGAACATCTTTTCATGTGGTTATTTGCCATCCGAATATCCTCTTTGTTGAAATGTCTGTTCAAATCTATTGCCCATTTTAAAAATTGGGTTCTTTGTTTCTAGCCATTAAGTTTTTGGAGTTCTTTGTATATAATCAATATGTATCCTCTTTCAAATATGTGTTTTATAAATATTTTCTTCTACTCTGTAGCTTGACTTTTCCTTCTCTTTTTTTTTTTTTT
>VBSM01003230.1:2557707-2570865 GCA_008086735.1 Cheirogaleus medius | reverse complement strand
TGCCTTGGGGGTCTTCCTCAAAAATTCTTTGCCTAGACCAATGTCTGATAGGGACTTTTCCTTCTCTTAACAGTGTCTTTCATAGAACAAAAGGTTTAAATTTTGAAGAAGTCCAGTTTATCAAATTTCTGTTTGGTTTGTGCTTTCAGTGCCATATTTTTTTATTATTTTTTAATGTGATAAAATTCATATATGAAATTAATCATTTTAAAGTGAATAATTCAGTGACATTAAGTACATTCACAGTGTTGTACAACCACCACCTCTATCTCGTTCTAAAACATTTTCATTACCTCGAAAGAAAACCCCACACCCATTCTCCTTATTCACCTACCCCTGGCAGCCACTAGACTGCTTTCTGTCTCTGTGAATGTCCATATTCTTGATAGTTCATATAATCAGAGTAATACAATATGTGATCTTTTGTGTCTGGCTTCTTTCACTTAGTATAATGTTTCAAGGTTCATCTATGTTGTAGTACGTATCAGTACATGATTCTTTTATTATGACTGAATCATACAGTCACACATTACTTAATGATGGGGATATGGTCTGAGAAATCTGTCATTAGGTGATTTTGTCATTTTGCAAACATTATAGAGTGTACTTATACAAACCTAGGTGGTATAGCCTACTACACACTTAGGCTATAACGTATAGCCTATTGTTCCTTTGTTATAAACCTGTACAGCATGTTACTGTGCTGAATACTGTAGGCAGTTGTAACACAGTGGTAAGTATTGTGCATCTAAACATATTTAAACATAGAAAAGGTATAGTAAAAATACAGTATTATAATAATAATATGCAACCACTGTCATATGTGTGGTTCAGTGTTGACCAAAACATCATTATGCAGCACATGACTATATTTCACTGCATGTATATACCACATTTTATTTATCCTTTCATTTCAATTGTTTCTACCATTTGGCTGTTGTGAATAGTGCTGCTATAAACATTCATGTAAAAGTATTTGAGCCCCTCTTGTCAATTATTTTGGAGATACACCTTGGAGTAGGATTGTTGGGTCATATGGTAATTCTATGTTTAATATTTCAAGGAACTGCCACATTGTTTTATACAGTGGCTAAACCATTTATGTTCCCACCAGTAATGTACAAGAGTTCTAATTTCTCTACATCTTTGCCAACATTCTTTGTCATTTAAAAAATATTATTTGGTATCTGCAGTGATGTCCCATTGTGATTTTGATTTTCATTTACCTAATGACTAATGATGTTGAACATCTTCTCATGTCTTTGTTGGCCATTTGTATATCTTTGGAGAAATATCTATTCAAATCCTTTGCCCATTTTTAAATTGGGTTGTTGATCCCTGATACATGACAAGTTGCGTCTCTCTTGCTGCTTTCACTATTCTCTCTTTGTATTTGGCTTTCAACAATTTGAGTATAATGTGTCTCAGTGTGTATCTCTTTGTAGTTATCCTTCTTGTAGTTCGTTGAGTCTCTTAGATGTATGGATTTGTTTTTTATCATATTTGGGAAATTTTTGGCCATTATTTCTTCAAATATTTTTCTGGTCCATTCCTTTTTCTGCTCTCGTTTTGGAATTCTTAGTAGGCACATGTTGGTACTCATGATGTCTCAACAAGTCTCTCAGGCTATGTTCAATTTTCTCCATACTTTTCAGCTCCACAATTTTTTTCTTTTTGGGTCCTTTTTATAATTTCTGTCTCCATAATGATATTCTCTATTTATTCATATGTTGTTCTCCTGGTTCTCTTTATCTCTTTGTCCAGGGTTTCTTTTATGTCTTCATATTTAGCACAATTGGTTTAAAGTCTTGTCTAGTAAGTTCAATATCTGTGCTTCCTCAAGGACAGTTTCTGTTAATTTCTTTTGTGAATGGGCCATACTTTCTTGCTTCTTGCCTGGTTTGTAATAGTTTTGTTGAAAATTAAACATTTAAAATATTATGTGGAAACTCTGAAAATTAGATTCTTTCCCTTCAAGGTTTTTTGTTTATTTGTTCTTTTGTATTTTTCTGTTTGCTGTGGGCTGTAGCTGTTTGTTGGTTTGATAGAAATTTCCTTGAATAGTGGGGGGGGTGCGGGGGGGGGAGAGAGAGAGAGAGAGAGAGAGAATGAGAATGAGAATGAATGAGAATCAATGGGGGCAAGAAGAATGAAAGGGAAAAAAAAGCTTTCTTCAAGTGTGTACAGATTAGCTCTGTGCTGGGAAATCCTTCAGTACTTAGCCAGGTCATTTATAACTCTGTCTTAACGTTCACTTCCTGCTTTCACTGAGCCTAGAGATTATCTAGAGATGAAAGCTTAGGTTCTTCTCAGCCATTTTCTGGCTATGTGTCCTGCCCTGGGCATGTGCATGGCTTTCTAAATTCCCCAGTATAAATGGATGCTTTTGATTGCCCTAGTGTTTCAAAGAAACTCTTTCTGTGGTTCACCCTGCCCTTCTCTTCTCTTTCTTCTCTCCCTTTCCTCTCCCTCACCCCTTCCTCTATCCTTTCCCCTTCCCCTTTCTTTCCTTTCATTCTGTGTTGTATTGCTCAACTGTAATCTTTTGCCCTTGATGGCTTGGGGTTATTTGTTTGTATTACACTGTTTTCAAGGAATGTTTGCTGCTTTTCTGCCCTGATGGAGTTGTGAATTAGGTGAAACAAAGGCAGACACCTTGCATCAGTCATTTAGATAGTCTCCAGACAGGTTAGACCAAATAAATACAATAATTTGAGGATAAGGTCTACTCTGCTCCCTATAGAGCCCGGGATCTAGTTCCCACAATGGGAATGCAGGCTGCCAGATTTAAGACTGTGATCAGACCAGGAAGGACATGGGACAAGGCTAAGTTAAAATGTCACAAATCTTTCTACCATTTTCAAGTTGCCTTTTTCTTGGTTTATTTTGTTTTATTTTGATGGTATAAACCTGTGAGACTGTGTTCCAAAGTTCAGACAAAATTGATCCTGACAGTTTTTGTTGAGTTTTTGATGTTGCTTTGGAGGAACAGGCCTGTGGAGCTATCTACTCCAGCCATTTTTGCTCAGATTCCTCTTGGCGTCATATTATAGAACTTTTTATCTAACCCTAGGTTACAAACATTTTACTTTTTCACATTTAGATCTATGATTCACTTTGAGTTAATTCTTGTATAAGGTAAAAAACATGGGTTTAGGTTCATTTTTATGTATATAAATGTCTAATTATTCCAGTACCACTTGTTGAAAAGAGTAGATTCTTTTCTTTTTTAATTCCCTTTCCACCTTTGTAAAAATCAGTTGTTTATATTTTTGTGGGCCTATTCCTGTACTTTCTATTCTGTTCTATTGATATGTGTTTAACCCTTCGCAATATTATACTGTATTGATAGAGCCACGGTTTTTAAAAGTTCAGTTTCTATTGTTCCTTGCCTACTATGAAATATGATAGAATTTTATGTGTAATTCTTGTATCCATGACCTTGCTAAATTTACTTACTGGTTCTGGGAGCTTTTTTACAGATTCCTTGGGATTGTCTATGTAGATATTCATATTGGCTGCAAATAGGAATAGTTTTATTTCTTTTTCAATTTGTTTGCCATCTTTTTATTTATTTAGACTTATTACACTGCACTTTTCCCTTGTGTATTCTCTAGTATTTCCTTTAGTATTTCTTTTAGAGCAGGTCTACTGGTGACATATTCTCTTAGTTTTCCTTCATCTGATAATGTCTTTTATTTTATTATCATTCTTTAAGGATATTTCACTGGAGATAGAATTCTGAGCTGAAAGTTCTTTTCTTTCAGCAATTTAAAAATGTTTTTTTCACTCCTTTTTGGTATCCATGGTTCTTACAAGAAATCTGCAGTCATTTGAATTATTGTTTCTCTACATGTACTGTGTCTTTTTCTCTGGCTACTTTATATATATATATATATATATAGTCTTTAATTTCACTAGTTTGATTCTGATATATCTATGCATGGATTTCTTTGAATTCATCTTGTTTGGGGTTCACTGAGCTTCCTGAATCTGTAAATTTCATAACATGTGGGAAATTTCTAGCCATTATTTATTCAAAAATTTTTTTCTGCTCCACTTTCCTCCTTGTCTCCTATTTAGACGCCTATGGCATGAATTTTAGACCTTTTGTTATTGTTCCACATATCCCTGAGACCACATTCATTTTTGTTGTCAATTATTTTTCTCTCTTTTATTCAGATTAGGTAATTTCTGTTGATCTGTCTTCAAATTCACTGTTTCTTTTCTCTGTCATCTCCATTCTGCTATTGAGCCCATCACATAAATATTTTATATCATTTATTATATTTTTATGTTTTAAAACTTTTGTTTTTCTTTATATCTTTTATTCATTTCCAAAGTATTTCTATCTTTCCATGTATTATAAGAGTGTTTGCCTTTATTTATTAGAACATGGTTGTAACAGCTACTTTAAAATATTTGTGTGATAATTTTAACCTCTTTGTCATCTTGGAGTTAGTGTTTGTTGATTGTCTTATTTCCTTGTGAGTTGAGATTTTCCTGCTTCTTCATAGGCCAAGTGATTTTGGTTTCTATTCTGAATGTTTTGGTATTATCTTATGAGTCTGCATCTTGCTTACATTTTCTTCAAGTTTATAGATCTTATTTACATTTTAAGAAGAATGTAGTTATTGCTTTGTTTTAACAAAGATTTTACCTGGTTTAACAAACAATTTACCTCAGGCTACAAGTTTAAGTCACCATTTTGTGGACTTTAGTTCCAATGTCAAGTTTAGTTTTCAGAGCTTTTGTTGTTGTAGTAGGACCTGCCCTTCATATGTACCACTGAGTGGTCAGTCTGAGAACTGTATGGTAGCCTATAATGTAGCTTAGTTCTCAAAGCCTTTGGTATGTTATTTAGAGTCAGATCCATACACTGCTTTATGAGACTGCTCTCATGAGCTCCCTCCTATATCTAATCTCTCTGACACTTTCTAGCTGTCTCCCCTACTTCCTGTCTCTGGCCCTAAGCTAGTTTGCCTGTGTTGCTACATGTATCCTATAATTATGTCTATATGAGGTGAGGTATACAACAGTGAGAGGGCAGAGAGAGAGAGAAAAAAACATTGTAACTCATCCTGTACTCTTAAGATCCTAAGAGTCTGATCAGAGAGAAGGGTTCCTTTCCTCAGAATTTTAGATGCTTGCCCATTAGCCAATGCTGTTGCCATCCCTACCACTGCTGGCTTGCCTAGGGTGTAGGCTGGGAGAGAATATAAAGAAGATTTTAAAAACAGAAGATTTTCTCTAGTCTCTCAGACTCTTAGAAGTCTCCTTTCTTGCTCTCTGACCAGAAGGAAAAAGTTTTTCTTGGAGCATTTTCTGTTTGTACCCAGTGAGAACATCCTGATTTTGATCTGCCTTTGAATCCAAGTTGGGCAATAGCAGATAGGAAAGAAAACCAAACCAAACCAAAACAGGAAACCTATTGCTGGCTTGGTATTACTTTGAATTTTGGTCTCCTTCCTTGATTCACTTGCTACCATTTACTCTTCAGAGTCCTCATAGAGCTGTTCTATGAAGTGTTTCCAGGGTATAGTTGTAGTCAGTAGAAAAGACTGTGTGGAGTATACATACTCCATCTTGCTTAGAACTGAAACCTCTTTCCTTTCGAAAATATATAAAGTGTGTTGTATTTTTGTTCTAGTAAGTATTGAGAGGCATTTTTCTTTTCTTGTTTCTTCTTTTGATATGTGGCACATCCAGCACACATGTGCCAATGTGGAAAGGTTACATAACATGAGAAGGGGAAAGAGGTAGCCTGAAAGTTTATTATTTAGAAAAACATCTGTGAAATATTTGTGCAAGTATTTTAGGCATATACTTTTGCCTTTCAGCCCTGTTGTTACCACTTGGTCATGTCACCCTGTTCATGTCCCTTCCTCAAATGCATATTCTTTTTTTTTTTTTTTTTTTTGAGGTAGTGTCTTACTCTCTTGGCCAGACTGGAGTGCAGTGGCCTGATCATAACTCACCGTAAACTCGAATTCCTGGGCTCAACGATCTTCCTGCCTCAGCTTCCCAAGTAGTTGAGACTACAGACATGAGCTACCATGCCCTGCTAATTGAAAAAAATTTTTTTTGTAGAGATGGAGTCTTGCTATGTTGTGCCCAAGCTAGTCTTGAACTCCTGGCCTCAAGCGATCCTCCCACCTCTGCCTCCCAAAGTGCTGGGATTATAGATGTGAGCTACTGTGCTCAGCCTCAAACTCATATTCTTTTCTGGAGACTCTTGCTGCTAGGTAGCAATTGAAGCAATTGGCAAAGCTATTAGTTGTCAGTGGCTTAGTGGTATTTCTCAAACTTTGCTTTCCCAAACACCTACAGCCAAAAGAGAGAGACTATTCCAAGAATTGGAGCTATAGGAGGAGTGGAGATGGACATTTCTTTATATTAATATTTTCTCTTTTAAAAAATTCTGTGAACTCTTCATTTTCTTCTATAATTTTTTATATGAAAGTAATTCTTCATAGATTATAACAAATGTACCACTGTGGTACAGATTGTCAGTAGTGGGGGAGATAGATTATGCATATGTGAAGTCAGGGCGTATGTAAGAATGCTCTCTACTTTCTGCTCAATTTTGCTGTGAACTTAAAATTTCTCTAAAAATAAAGCTTATTAATTAAAAAAATTGTCTCTCAGAAACTTCAAATAACTTTGGCATTTCAGGAAATGTGTCATGTTAGCTTATGGCTTTGTTCTTCTTTCTGGTATAATGCTATGGACTCCTGTTTGAATGATAATTTGAAGAGAAAGTAAGAGTTGATAGCCAGAAAGATCAAAGGAGTCACTAATGGTAGAATTTCATCTGCCTGAAGAAGCCTTATGTAGAGATCCCATATCCCAGTGTATAGCTGCTTATAACAATAATTTTTCATAGACTACATTCTGGAAGGAATGGATTTCCATTAATCTGGCATGGTTTAGGTATAGCTACGTTGTGATAAGCGAGATGCCATCTGGTTTTTTTCAACAGTTAGTGAGACTTTAGATGGCTTTAATTTCCACATTGTTGGCTTCAGTGTTTTTCCTAATGCACCATTCTCTCTGTCCACCATTATTTCTCTCTATTTGCTTCTGGTTTTACCACGGTCCCCAGGTCTGGGTTATGTATATGAAAGCACACACATTCTGCATTCTGGAGTGGGGAGAGCATTGGTAGGGCAGGGGCAGAGAACTCATGCTGAAGCCAGATGATTTCTTGGAGAATGTTCAGGAAATTCCCTGGTTTTCTTCTTGGCATGACTTGACATGCTTCCTATACCACACCCACAGAATGAAGGCGCAAGATATGGAAAGTTCAGAACCATTACTCCCTAGGATTGCAGACTTCTTTCACTGTTTATTTTAAGTTTAGAAGAGAGACTTCAGATTATAGTATACACATTTTATAATCTGACATAAACTGTAACTTTGGGAATCCCTCCAGTGCTAGCAAATGACACTTATGTAGTTATTTAATTCCTGGTTGGCATTTCATCTTTTCTTTAACTTCTTATCAAATTTCTTATTCCTTTTAAAAATATAGTTTTCTCATAAACTTGTCGTCTTAATGACATTTTGATACAATTAGTTTAAAATTAATTTTGGGAAAGTAAAAGCTTATATGCTATGAGACAATGAGAATTGAGAGCAGACTTCCTTTGTAAATTGATTCTAAATGTTCTTATGATGACCAACGTCATAGAGACAAACAATTCACAGCTGCAGATTTGGTTAGAACATTATGTTTAGCCATTTTGGCCCCTGGCTCTGGGTTCCAAACTAAATAATGGTGTTTTCTAAAGTAGCCCCTAATCTTTTTGCATGTGCTTTCAGCATACAGTATGATAGACTAGTAAAAAAATAGAAGTGTAATTTTCTGGAGAGGTAGGAATATTTCCTCTCAGCTGAGCAGGTAAAACACATTGTCACATGAAGAATGTGTTCTTTGCTGATTCTAAAGGTTTTATTTTATTTTTATTTTTAATATAAAGTGTCAGCAAACAGAAGCAAGAGAAAATTCCCTTCAGAAGAAGAATAGCAAATTGTATTGCTGGTAAAAATCCATTTTAGCCACCAAACAAACAAGCATTGGCTGAGAAGCTTGCTGATGGCTCCTTTTGTTTCTCTTTGATTTAAAGCCTCATGCCTGTAATCTAATTAACATCAAACTGAGTTGCAAGTACAGTGGCCTATTTGGTTCAATAATAATACATTTATGTGAAAGGTTAATGAAATGAATTTTCCTTCCATCCAATTCATTAGAAATTGTTCTACAATCAACGGTTGCTAATGGAATAGAGATTAAATATTCATGTTCATAAATTTTCTGTGTCATTTCTGATTTTCCTTCATTTCTGCCTCCATACATTGAATTTTATAAGTACAAAAAATTCCCAGACAAAAAGCTGATTTAGAGATTAATCACACACCATTAATTCTTTTATCAAAGAGGCAGTGTGGAAAGTAGAAAGAGAGAGTATGGCAGCATGTTTGTCTCAATTTGTAGCTGGATAATTTGGGGCAAGTTTTGTAACTACCTCTTTTGTGCAATGGTCATCGTAAGAACTTCTTGCAGGGCATTGTGAGGATTAGTGATAAACTATGCAAAGCACCCAGCAGTATCTGGTACAGAGTAGCCGTTCAACAAATGATAACTTAGAAAAAGTTTTGGAAAATAAAATACCTACATATATGCAGTAAAACTAAGGATAATTTATAGTGGCAGGACTGATATGACAATACCGGGCTCTTTTTAATTCTGCGGTAAGTGTCAGGCTCGGGCCTCAGAAAACCTTGTAATAATTCTAATAATCAATGTGTCAGGATAAAGTCCTTGGAAGGAAGTTGTGTTTCATGTTCCTATAGACAGATTTTTAGCCTTCCATTTTCTGCCACCTCTTTCTAAATTTTCCACCCAGGCGAAAGGACCTTATTTAACCTGCATCATTTATTTGTTCTAAATAATGAACTTACTAGATAACTGAAGCTGACCAGTGAACTGCCAAAGTATAAACATTTAAAAAAATAATTTTGATTTAAAAATTTTCCTCAAATCTGTTACCTACTATATATAGACTTTTGAAACAGAAGATGACAAACATAAATTAACTACTTCCTCAATGACTCAAAGTGGTCATTATGATCATTAATTTTTTTGTGTGCCTAATTTTTCTCAGCCCCTCACCCACTTTATATAAGGTGATTTGTAATCTGTGAGCTGGTGAAGCAGACAAACCACCTGATTAAATAGCAAATGCCAAATCTAGAGTAACACAGTCCGTGAGAGATTCACTTCTGTTTAATATTTTTAAAAGTGCCTACTCTGTGTTTTTTATTTCATGTGAGTTAGCAACCATTATTACAATACTTTGAGGTCATCATTATCATACCCTCTATAAGTGGAAATGGAACATGAAGTTTGGTGAAGTTAAGTGACTTGGCCAAAGGCACACAACTAAAAAGTAATCAGGACAGGATTCTTAAAATGTAGTTTCTTAGTCATATTAGCTACATTTCAAGTGCTCAGTGACCACATGTGGCTGATCAGAGGCTACTGTTATTAAATAGTACAGAGAGCATTTCCATTATTGCAGAAAGTTGTATTGGATAGTTCTGTTCTGGATAATTTCTCCCTTGTCCTAAATGAAACAAATGCATAGCAAACGTAATTTGCATGTTTATATCCATGCAGGTGGCTATTTGTTGCAAGACTGTGAAAACTTATTGAGGATGCGGATCCTGTGCCTTCATTTTTATGTGTAAATGAAGTGGCATAATGTATAACATGTAAACTGTAATAACTTTTATAGTAGGTAATATGTGTATATTTACATTTTCTCATGGATATCTGTTTCAAGTAATACATGCAGTTTTCTGTTTACCCATATAATACATTCCTGAAAAAGCATATGAAAGTTAACTATGTAAAATATCAAATATGCAAAAACCAAACAGAAAACTGACATGGTGGGCAACTGGGGAGTGTTAATTCCCAGAGAACTAAAAAATAAAATCTCAGATCTTTCTTTCTTTTTATAATAATTTTTATATATTCTCTAACTTTATTTTATTCTTTTCTATCATAGTCGAACTTAGTTGTTTTGTGTACATACAGTGATGTTAAAAGTTTTCTGGTTTGGGGCTGGGCAAGGAGCCTCATGCCTGTAATCCTACCACTTTGGGAGGCCCAGGCAGGAGGATTGCTTGAGCCCAGGAGTTTGAGGTTGCTGTGAGCTATGATGAGACCACTGCACTCTAGCCCAGGCAATAGAGGGAGTCCCTGCCTCAAAAAAAAAAAAAGTTTTCTGGTTTGGGCATCCTATAATCATTTTTATTTTTGACCCATTTGTGTCAAATTATAAATCAGTGCTGCTGCTTTTTAAAAACTAGAATCAGCATTTCTATTTTCTCCATTTCTACTCATGTTTAAAATAACAAAAGAAAATTTAGTAAAAAGTCATGTGATTTACAAGTATTATAGAGCAAAGATGGCAATTATGTAGAAAGTATATATTGGCAAGCAGGTATACCACGATGTTATGGCTAGGGATAATTGTTCTTCAGGAGATGTAAAAAAGTTCAAATTCAAAATGCAAAAGATAGATTAGGAATATTAAAATATAACATTTGAAGAAATAAAAGAAGAAAAATCTGAAGATGTTGAAGAAGAGGGAGGAGAAAAGAAAGAAGCAGTGGCAACAAAAGGAAAAGGAGATGAAAAGGATCAGAAAGGAGATGAAGAAGAGCAACAAAAGAACAAGAGAAAGGAGAAGATGGAAAAGAAGGCAAAGATGAGGATGGGAAGGAAGGTAAAGAAGAAGTTGGAAAAGAGGACAAAGATGGAGAAGGTGAAAAAGAGGAAGAAGACCAGAGAATTGAGATGGAAAGGAGAATGAAGATGGAAAAAAAAAGAAGAGAGAAAAGAGAAGGGAGAAAAATGAGGAAAAAGATGGAAAAGGCAAAAAAAGAAGATGAAGGGGAGGCAGATGGAAAAGAAGAAGGAGGTGGAAGTGATGAAGAAGCTAGAAAAGAGAAAGAAGATGGAAAATGGAAGAAGGAAAACAGATTAAATCAAAATCAAAGGCAGATTATTTGCAAATGCTTGAACTATGTAATAGATTATGCATTGTGCGTATGAGTATACAGTCTTAATTCTATATACCATTACATATTGCATACATTTGTTAAGTATTTTATGTTATAAATATGTACATGTACCTGTGAACATAGTAAGTTACCTCATCACTCATCTGGGCCAAGGGAGAGTAGGGTGTCATTGACGTTTTAGAAATGTGAATCAAAAATGGTGTGTTGAAAGTAAAGACTTAAAGGTCCTTCATTTATTCCAGGGATACTTACAGGGTGAATAGTTTACCTTTTCACATGTCTAGTCTTTGAATGTTTTTACTTTAATCCTCTTGGGGTGAGAGGAACAGCTACTTAATAACAAGTAAATGTTAATGTAATACTAACAATTTTAACATCAGGACATAAATACTTTGATCATTAGTTACATTTTTGTTACCTCTGAAATATTACATCATTAGTTATTATCACCATTTCTGCAGTTAGCAGTCAAGACATTTGTAGCTTTTTATATTTTTCCCCTCTAGACTGTGAGCATTTTGAGGAGGGTATGAGTCCTGTTTTTGTTTCTTTGTGTTATTTGTCACAGTGCCTGGCACTGTAGATTTTTAAAGAATGATAATTAAAGGAAAGAAGGAATGGAAACTTATTCTTGTAATTTGGTTGTCTTCATATTATTTGTGTTGTCATTTAGTAGCATGCATAGAATAATCACTGTGGGATCTTTGTGGCGAACAAGAAAAAAAATAATGAATGAAACACTTGAAAATCTAGGCATCCTACCATTTGTCTACATAGCTAAAGCTTCAGCTAAAACCATTGTACTCAGGGTATAGGTTTTCTCAACAGTTAATCCATATTGCCTTTCCTTCTCCATCTACTGCATAACCAGTGATTACAATGTGGTAGGTTCATGAGGCAAGAGTATATATGATACGATGTTGACTAGGCACCAAGTATTCAACATTGCCTTATAGACCCCCATCTTACTTCGGTATGCTGTGCATATACTGCCTGTGCTCAATCTTAAGTGAGCAGAATTTGTCCCCCTCCCAGATGAAGTGGCTTCTTGTGAAACCTGTGATGGTAAGAGAAAAATTAGTAGTAGGAACCAGCAGGGAGAGAAGCAGATAGGCTGCAGCAGGTCACCTCAGTTTTCTTGAAGCTTTGGTAAACAGCTATGAATCTCAGAACATCTTGACCTTTGCTTTGGAGGAGGCTGGCAGAGGCTCCTATGGGTGACTGCTGTATCTCTTAAGACTTGATAATATACCAATTTCTTTTAGTCAGGTGGCTTAGATTTTGTCTGGAAGCCTTACAGCACATGAGAGGTCTCAATTACATAATTTCTTGGTTGCTAATAGTCTTTTATGGAACAGGGGAGGAGTGAATGAAACAGTGATAGGAATTGAGTAATATTATATTGCATAGTAAAGTATTTAAAAATATTTACTGGACTGCCTTATATTCTGTCAGTCTATAATTATGTGTTCTTTGTAAGTTTCTTTTTTCATTAACTACTAATGAAAATAGCTAATTTTATTGAGCAATTACTCTCTTCCAAGTACTGTAGTGAATTCTCTTTATTCTATCACAATAACCTACAATCTAGATTTTATCATCATCAGCTTGAACTCCATAGTGGCATATCTCTCACAAAAGTATAAACAACTTATTTTTATTCAACAGCTATTTGTACATGCAACGAATATTGCATGGAAAAAGTTGGGAGAGGCCCACTGTATGAGTTTGGAACAGGGGTTTGTCAGAGCTTGACTCATTATGCTATCTTGACAGGATACAACTCTAAATTTTTAACCGATAAAATCTTCTAAAGTTGGATTAGGGGCTCTGGAAGGGGATAAGGAGGACCAAGGAAGACCTTTGAGCCTTTTCTCCTATACTGCTTTTAAAAATCTTCTCTTGAGGAAAGGAAGCCAAGATTGTGGGAGGTATTATCCAGTGTTACCCTTTCTTCATCTAATTTCTAAGTGTCCTAAAAAAACAGAATATACACACTCTTTTTGAGCTGCTGTGTGAACATGAGACCATAGCTTGCATTTAACACTGAACTTGGCCTAT
>VBSM01003230.1:2524324-2557607 GCA_008086735.1 Cheirogaleus medius | reverse complement strand
AAAAAAATAAATACGTAAGAAGTTATCAAAACTCACTGAGACTAATTTAAGATTTTTGTGTTTCTTACGAGATATACCTGAAATCAATAACCAACAGACTTTTTTGTCTTTCAGAAAATAATATTTACAGTATATAGGTATTTGGCATATTTATATATAAAAATACATACAAGTATGTATATTTTTAGTTTAGATTTAACATAGCATTTCTAGTCTTACGTAAACTATAGTTATTTTTAGTTGATGTACTATTGCCTCTTAAATTTTAGAAACCACCTAAAATGTGACCTGAAAAAGGTAATGAAAAATATTTGTGAACACATTAAAGATTAAAACAGTGGCTGAGTCCAGTGAAAGGAAGTGATCTTATAAATGCACTTTCATTACTAATTCATAAGTTATTGTCTTGCTGGGTTCTGAGTTTTAACAGCTGCTGATAGTTTAAAACTAATAGAAGCTTGAATAGCCCATAATAATTTAAGTATTCATTCTGTTTATGGATTGTTTCTTAATACAAACACTGAATAGCATTGTCTATTTTAAATTACCTCAAAGAGTCATTGTAAAAATGAAATAAGATAAGGTAAATAAATATATTCTATAATCATGAAAGGTGCTGTCTCTCTTGCTCTCTGTGTGTATCCACGTGTAATATAAAATTACAAAATTATGTATTGTTTGATAGTTTTAAGAGTTTGAAACGTCATTTAGATCCCGTGGATAAAATTTGTGACAATTTCTAAGTATGTTGGACTGAAAAAAGTTAAGTTTGTATTATAAAATAGTATTGTAAGAGTATTTCAGTTGAATAGGAAGCCAAGTATTTTAGAAGCAGATGTTGTCACATAAGTAATGCATGTATTAATAATGTTATTTTTATGTATTATTTAATTAGGTACAAGGTCCTTTGCTGGTTACATATGAGTAATACGTTGTCCATTTAATTAGTTTACTCTGTGTACTTGAAAATAAACTGCAGTTTCTTGAAACTATTCTAAAATTTAAATATTTAAGCTCTAAATTTAAATATCTTATTAATTCTTCAGCCATTTCTACAGTTAGCTGGGAGGAGAAATGTTTTCCTATAATCACAGATGATGATACTAGTTTTTAAACTAACCCAATTAAACAAAGGACAATCTTTTTTTGTTGTTTCTAAGCAAAGCACACATATTTTAGGTAACTGCTTTTAAATATTATGTCTGAAACACCACATTAAAAGTATGTAGCCATGTTATATTACTCATTATTAAAATAATTTTAATATTAATCTCATTAATCTTTTTCTTTTAATTATATAAGGGGAAAATATAAATAAAATAAAATAAATCGATTTTATCTGTCATTTATCTTGAACTGTACCAGATACTTAGGTGAGATATAAATAAATCTCCAAGTCTCTGTCCTTGAGGTGATTATGGCATTAAAAGTGGGATAAGAAATATTTTTAAATAATCAAAAAACAGTAAAAACAATATGTGAATAAATGCCAAAGAATGTGATAAATTAGTATCATAGAAAAGAGTGAAAGTTTTAAATATAAATTGCCTGAAAGAAGTATGCGTACATTTTATGATGTTAGAAGAAATCAGTTGGTTTGATTACAAACTGTTTACTAGGATTTTGAACCAGGGATGTCTCAATCTTAGTTCTGCTGACCTATTGTTGTAGTAAAGAATCACGATCAGCTTATTACAGCACAATGTAATAAGTAAAACACATATTTCCTTTATTTTCAGGCATACTTCCGACAGGGTGTTGCCCTCCAGTACCTTGGACGTCATGCCGATGCCCTGGCAGCCTTTGCATCTGGACTGGCTCAAGACCCCAAGAGTCTTCAGCTTCTCGTGGGGATGGTAGAAGCTGCCATGAAATCGCCCATGAGAGGTAAATAAGATAAAAGTACTTGGTCTAATATTAATTCAAAGTAGAACATTTCTAGCCTTCTGAGACTTTAGGATCAGGCACAGAGAACTGATAGGTTACAAATTTGCTAAGATCAGATATTTTAGACAAAAGAAGATGAAGAATCATTGTCAATAACTGATGTTAATGAGGCACAATAGTATAGTGGAAAGGCCACTGGCCTGGAAGTTTGTGGCCCTAGATTATATTCTTAAATTTTTCATTAACTAACTGTATGACTGTAGGTAAATGAATTGACATCTCTGGATTTTAGGGTTATTTAAATAATCCTTATTATTATTTTTTTTTGTAGTTCTAAGATTTTATAATTCTAAACCATAGCACCTCTAGTAGTAAATTGATTTGCTCAGATGGACTAATATGTCTTTTAGAAATAATCAAATAAGAGAAGACACATGACATTCTTATATTTCATAAAAGGAAATATGTATCTAACTGTAGGCTGTCTCACATTTTTCAGAGGAGCATTAAAAGATTATGTTGAATTAAAAGGAGAGAGATAGAGAAAGAAGACAGACACTAGTTCACATATTTTTTCCCTGTTCTGACTTCTACTTTATACCGATTGGTGTTCTGGAAAAATGAGAGAATAGACTGAAAAATAGTACTGTGGAGGTTAGAGGAGTTACGAGGTCCCCTTTATTTTGAGGAACATTGATTTTTGAGCAGTGAGCTCTTGGGAAGATTTGACTGGAAGTGTATACCAATTGTCATCCTCAGTGAGTGATGGATACAGTAAGGCAGATCCATGGCAAATAGTAGACAGATGATAATGTTTCGTATTAATTAGGTTATGTCAAACAGAACTCTGTTTTTCTCTCTGAAATGGTACATTTTTGAATTTTTCATATGGGAGAATGAACCTAAAATTTCTGATGGCAGCATCATTCAACATTTTATCTAATTTTGAAAATGTTTGCAGCATTAGATAGCTGTAATATACTGGCTCAAAATATGTGCTAAATAAAAGTTTGATCAACTAAAGGGTACTCATGCAGTCTCTGGGCAATGAATAGCTATAAAAAATACTTTCCTGAAAGTTAGGGATCTCATGTTTTAGAAAAAAGTAGTAAGAAAACCTCTCTTCATGTGATTTTATCAACCATACAAAGCTGAGTCTTTGCTGCAGGAACCTAGTGGCTGGAACCCACGGGGGACCTGCTGTTAATAAACTCTGACTTAGAGCAGATGCGCTTTGGAGCTCCAGGGCTTGGGGAACGGGGAGGTAGGGGGATAGAAAACAACAAAAAATAATCTATCTCTCCTTTCCATTTCTCCAGGTTTTTTTTCTTGTTCTTTCCCTACACCCCTCCACCAGGAATTTACATGGAACATTTTTTATTTTGTTCATGACAGTATTACCTCTTTATTCTGAGGCAGTTCTGCTGCTGCCAGAGTATTGGAGTGAATGTGTTGAGATCAGCAGAATCATACTTAACTATTTTGCCTTTGAAGCAATCTATTTAGATAAATGTAAGGAAATCTTCACTGCAGTGCTAGAAATAGCTCAGAGCTGCTGTCACCCTTAGGGTTTTCTGTACCAGGTTCTTTCCCATCTTAGGTGAGTGACCTAAGGCCGACCCTGGAGAAAGCTGCTGCTTACAGGTACCTGGAGTGCTGCAATATCTTCTTCTCTTCCCTTAAGGCAATTTAGTTTTTCTCATTCATTTTTAGCATCGCCTTTACCATTGTATCTATTCCAGGCGGGCTTCTCTTATCAACATTTTATAGAGACTGTTGCTTTGCATGGTGTTGTTCTGTGCATCAACCCATGTCTTAATGACCTCTGTTTTTGTCATATGGTTGTAATTCTCAAAATCTGTCATCATTTGCTGCCAGTATTTTTACCCACTGTTTATTTTAGCCTCCTGCAGCTTTCTAAGTTTCTGCTATTGTTGCATAGTTGTGCAGTCTGTGTCACCTTACATATAGGTCTGATCTGTTGTGTCAATTGTTTTTGTTTTGTAATTCTTAAATGCAACAGAGAAAACTCTCTGGTCCAGGTGCTTCTATAAGCCAAGCCCCCGTAACCTGCACAGCATCCCTGTGGTTTGGTCTTTTTAGAAGTTTTTTGTTGTTGTTGTTTTTGTTTGTTTGTTTTGGAGACAGGATCTCACTCTGTCACCCCAGTTAGACTGCAATGGCATCATTATAGCTCACTGCAACTTCAAACTCTTGGGCTCAGGTGATCCTCCTGCCTCACCTCCTGAGTAGTTGGGACTACAGGTGCATGGCACCACGCTTGGCTAATTTTTTTTTCTATTTTTTGGAAAGATGGGGTCTCACTATTGTTCAGGCTGGTCTTGAACTCTTGGCCTCAAGCAGTCCCCCTGCCTTGGCTTCCCAGGTGCGAAGATTATAGGTGAGAGCCACAGTGCCTGGCGTAGAAGTTTTAAGATTTCATTTTTTTAAAAGTCTGGGTCAACATATATTAATATACCCTTGTTCCCATATAAATGCATTATATAATATTTATCTACATTAAAATTCATTTGATTTTTTTTTATTATTGTTGCCTATGTTTCTAACTGAATTAAATCCGTTTTACTTCCTTTTTATAATTTCACTCAGGCTCACAATCCAGATATCAGTTAAACTATTTCTTTTGTGGATGTATTGAGATTATTATATAAAATGTATTTCCTTAAATCATTAATGAAAACATAAGTATAAATATAAATTTATACTTTCTTTTACATGACTTCTCAAGTTAGTGTTTTATCATATTCCATTTCTCCTTTTTAGATAATCTTTCAGCAATTCCATTTCATTGTATCTTAATAAATGTTTAAGCAAATTTGGATATTGTAGATACTACGACTGCCAACCATGGATTTAGTAATATAATTACGAAGTGAGATTTAGTTTACCATTATTTGTTCCCCTAAAGGTGCCAGGGATGCTTCTTGCTGAGGGGTCTCTTGTGTATATTGTCTGTCCTCCTGTTAATTTGTTAATCTAAAGACTATTACGTTTATGGGCTATCACCTATTGTGATGTTTCTGCCAGCTCCAGGGGATCCAAGGAAGCTGAATTTATGAAGTGCTGATAGAGAAATGGCTGTTGAATGTATAATCTTTTATCTTTGGGTAAAGTTTGGGGCTTTTATTTGCTTAATTGTCCATCCTAGGAGGACTCTTTCCCTCTGGTTCTCTTTTAGGTGCGAGTCACTTTTTATAGGAGGCTTGCTTCTGAAATGTTATGTTAAAAACATAGGCTTTTTCCCCCAAAAGATTGAGGTCTAACGGGAATTAGACTGCCATTTGCTAGTCCATTGACTGAGCAAGGCTGCTTTCTTTCCCTATACTTCAGCCCTTATCTGTACAGGAAAATGATAATATTTACCTATTAATGTTGTTTTGAAAGTTAAACACTAGAATGTAAAGGCATGCCCCTGTAGGATGCCTTTTTTGCAGTGTGGTGCCCTTTTTCTCACTGAGGAGTGGAAGTAGTAGCAGTAGTAGTGGTATCAATCTCATTCTTATGTTTATGACAGGCATAGTGTTGTGGATGTAGAATGAACACTACACTGTACACAAGATCCTCTTTATGAGTACTCACAATTTCTATTCAGATGTCACTTTGATAAGGGAAACCCCCATCTATTACTTGGCACATCAGGCACCAGAGACCCCCACTTCTCAGGGAAGACCCACATCAGCATAATACTAACTTGTTTCCTGGCCCATCAACTAGTCTATTGCCTGGCATCAGCATAACACTAAATGTATTGCCTGGTGCATCAACATAATATGAACCTATTGCCTGACACATCAACTAACCTACACCTGGTACCCCACCCCTCGGACCACCCCAACTTAATAAAAGTGGGAAAAATCGGGTAGACGGGGCTCAGAATTTGGTGGTGAAGCCCCTCTGAGCCCGCTGACGAAATAAACTTGGATTCTCTGACTGTGCCACTTGTTTTGTCTTGGGGACCACCCGCTGTAACAACTTCCTCTGGAAAGCCTTCCCAGACTACCCTGGTAGAGGTAACACTTTTCTCTTCTAGGGTTCCATGGCATGGTCTACCAGTTCTAAGAACTCTGGATTGAAATTTGTGCCATTATTTTATATATTATTAAGAAAGAAGAAAGTTACTAAGAAAAAGGATTAAATGATGACATAATCCTTTCTTATTACTTAACTTTTTATTTTATATATATTGAAAGAGCTCTATTTAGGTGTAGAAGTAACAAGCCATTGTGAGGCACCATTGAGTTCAGAGATATTAAGTCTCAAATTCAGAGATGTTACTATGTGAATAAATGTGCATCTCACAACTGATGGAATATAGTATATCTCTTAGGTGAGTGTGGATGTTTGTTTATTATTAGCCTTTACTACATTACTACAAGCTCTTCAAGTGTCAGGAAATATGACTTTGTTCAGCTTAAATTCTTAAAGCCTTTATACTTTAAAAACACGTAGCAGCAGATCAATTAATGTTGCAAAGGGCCTTTATGTTCTTAGGGAGTTGGTTTGACATTGGCTATATCATGTATTACATATAGATTCTAGAAAGAAAAACATCTTAATAGCTATAAGCTGTCAAACTCTCTTCCACCTAACTTGACAAAATCACAAAATTAGTCCCTTTGCTTTAGACTAAATTTATTCTAAAATAGAAATTAAAGGCTAGCTGCAGTGGCTCATGCCTATAATCCTAGTATTCTGGGAGGCGGAGGTGGGAGGATTGCTTGAGGCCAGGAGTTCAAGACCAGCCTGAATAATGGTGAGATCCCATCTCTACAAAAAATAGAAAAATTAGCTGGCCACTGGCTCACAGCTATAGTCCCAGCTACTCAGGAGGCTGAGGCAGGAGGATCACTTGAGCCCAGGAGTTTGAAGTTGCAGTGAGCTATGGTGATGCCACCACACTCTAGCCCAGCAAATAGAGTAAGACTCAGTCTCAAAAAAAATAAATAAATAAAATAAAAAAGCATTAGAATAATAATCATAGAGTTGGAAAGAATCTTACTGATTATTCACACATTAAAAAACCTTCTGCGACATAACAAAAAAAGAAAACTAGAGACCAATATCTCTTATGAATATACATGCATAAATTCTCAGTAAAATGCTAGCAAACCAAATTCAGCAGCACATCAAAAAAAATAAGCCACTATGACCAAGTAGGCTTCATCCCAGGGATGCATGGATGGTTCAACACATGCAGATCAATAAATGTGATTTACCACATAAACAGAAGCAAAAACAAAGACCATATGATCATCTCAATAGATCCAGAAAAAGCATCTGACAAAATTCAGCACTCTTTCATGGTAAAAATCCTCAACAAACTTGGCATAGAAGGAACATATCTCAAAATTATAAAAGCCATATATGACAAACCCACAGCCAACGTCATGCTGAATGGGAAAAAGTTGAAAACATTCACCCTAAGAACTGGAACAAGACAAGGGTGCCCACTGTCACCACTTCTATTCAGTATAGTGCTGGAAGTCCTAGCTGGTAAAATCAGGCTAGAGAAAGAAATAAAAGGTATTCAAATCAGGAAAGAGGAGGTCAAGCATTGCTGATGACATGATCATATACCTAGAAATTCACAAAGACTCCACCAAGAGACTCCTGGAATTGATAAATAAATTCAGCAAAGTCTCAGGTTACAAAATCAATGTACATTATATACCAATAACAGTGAATATACCAATAACATTATATACCAATAACTGGGAGTCAAGTCAGAGACTCCATACCATTCACAATAGCTACAAAGAAAATAAAATACCTAGGAATATACTTAACCAAGGAAGTAAAACCTCCTCTACAAGGAGAACTATGAAACACTGGGGAAGAAATTGCAGAGGAAACAAATGGAAAAACGTATCATGCTCATGGATTGGCAGAATCAACATTGTTAAAGTGTCCATACTACCCAAAGTGATTTACAGATTCATTGAAATCACCATCAAAATACCAACGTCATACTTCACAGACCTAGAAACATTAATTCTGCTCTTTGTTTGGAACCAGAAAAGAGCCTGAGTAGCCAAAACAATCCGAAGCAAAAAGAACAAATGTGGAGGAATCACCAGACTTCAAACTATAATACAAGGCTATAGTAATCAAAACAGCATGTTATTGGTACAAAAATAGAGACATAGACCAATGGAACAAAAAACAGAGAACCCATATATAAAACCACCTATGTACAGCCAACTGATCTTTGATAAAGCAGACAACAATGTACACTGGGGAAAAGAAACCCTATTCAATAAAGAGTGCTGGGAAAATTGGATAGCCACATGCAGAAGAATGAAACAGGATCCATGTCTCTCACCACTTACAAAAATTAATTCAAAATGGATAAAAGACTTAAATGTAAGACATGAAACCATAAGAATTCTAGAGGAAAATGTAGGAAAAACTCTTCTAGATATCGATCTAGGCAAAGAATTTATGAAAAAGATGCCAATGGCAATCACAGCAACAAAAAAATAAATATTGGGATTTGATTAAACTAAAGAGCTTCTGCACAGCTAAGGAAACAATTAACAGAGCAACTAGACAACATACACTATGGGAGAAAATATTCACAAGCTATATATCCAGTAAAGGGCTAATAACCAGAATCTACAAAGAACTCAAGCAAATCAGCAAGGAAAAAAAAAACACCAAAAAACAATCCCATTAAAAAGTGTGCAAAAAACACAAATGGCCAATAAACATATGAAAAAATGCTCAACATCTCTAATCTACAGGGAAATGCAAATTAAAACTACAATCACCTTACCCCTGTTAGAATGGCTTTTATTAAAAAGTCCAAAAACAATAGATGCTGGCGTGGATGCAGAGAGAAAGGTACACTTATACACTGTTGATGGGACTGCAAATTAGTACAATGTCTATGGAAAATGGTATGGAGATTCCTCAAAGAACTAAAAGTAGACTTACCCAAAGGGAAAGAGGTCTTTCTGTCAAAAAGACACCTGCACTCAAATGTTTATCACAGCACAATTCACAATTAAAAAGATGTGGAATCAGCCCAAGTGCCTGCCAATTCATGAGTGCATTAACACATTGACTGCCATACAAAAAAATCAGAAACTTTTCATTGGGACCACAGTGTTTTATTACGAGAATAGAATAAAAACTTTGAGTGTAATTTAAAGGTAAACATAAATAGAAAAATGAAATTTATTGACTTCTATTCATTTAATCCATGTTTTTAGAATTAAGTTGTTAATATTAATTATAACAATAAGAACATCAACAAGATTTTATATATGCTTCATATGGCTCTGGGGTCAAAACTAGAGTGAGTTAAATACAACTATCATGGCAGTTAATGTGTTAATAAAATGTGGCATATGTATACCATGGAGTACTGCTCAGCCATAAAAAAAGGATGAATCAGTGCCTTTTGCAACAATTTGGATGGAGCTGGAGACCATTCTTCTAAGTGAAGTATCTCAAGATCAGAAAAACAAATACCACATGTAGTCATTATTAAATTGGAACTAACCAATGAGCACACATGTGCATAGAGGGAAGTAAAACTCAGTGGAAATCAAGCAGGGGGGAGGGAGAGCAGAGGAGGGGCAAAAACCTACCTAATGTGTACAATGAACACTATCTGGGTGATGGGCACACCTATAGCCATGACTCAAGCATTACCAAAGTGATCCATGCAACTAAAACATTTGTACCCCCTTAATATTTTGAAAGAAAAAAAAGAAAAGAAAAGTCTGTCACCATTTTTATTTATGAAAAGCATGTTCAGTTGCTAGCTAGAGCTTCTGATTAGTGGGTTTGGGCCTGTGAGACATAATTATAGCCAAAAGCAAAGAAATTTGAGATTAAAAATTTAAAAATTTACATACAGTAAAATTGACTTTTTGTGTATATATTTGTACATATGTTTGTATGTATACATATGTACATATATGTTCATGTGTATATATTTATCCACATACATATATGTATACAAATATATACATATATATATACACAAGTATAGATTTGTGTAACAGTCACCACAATTATAGCCTATACATTTAACAAAGCGAGAGATTGAAGCTGTGTGGCTTTGAAATATAGTTCTCTTTATCTGTACCTCAGTGTTTTCTGCATTATTCAACCTTAGCTTCCTCCCCTACAAATGCTCTCTGGTCAATTCAAGCTGGCCTGTTTAGCATTCCCTGTCATCCTATGTACCTATCTTCTTCTGGTACCTTTGTGCAGGACAAACCTTCTGCATAAAATACCTTCCTTCCACTCTCAGAGAAAAGCAAAGACTTATCTAAGTCCCACCTTTCTTCAAGAAATTAAGTTCTGGCCAGACACAGCGGCTCACATCTCTAATCCTAGCACTTTGGAAGGCCAAAGCGGAAGGATTGCTTGAGGCCAGGAGTTTGAGACTAGCCTGAGCCAAGAGTAAGACCCTACCTCTACAAAAAAATGGAAAAATTAGCCAAGCATGGTGGCACATGCTTGGAGTCCCACTTACTCAGGAGGCTGAGGCAGGAGGATCACTTCAGCCCGGAAGTTTGAGGTTGCTGTGAGCACAAAAAAAAAAAAAAAAAAAAAAAAAAAAGAAATGAAGTTCTGTTTCCATGAAGATTTCTAATTGCCTTTGATCATCACTCCCTTTTCCATACTCTTACAACATGTATATTAGGTTTATATTCATCTTTGCATTATAACTTATCTTTTAATGTATTCATATTTTATTTCTTATATACTGCAAATGGAAATTTTATCTTCTTCTAATTTCTTCAATTTCATTTTCATCTAGTGAAAATTTGCACAATTAAAGATTTCTTTTTCTTTTGGGAATGTTCCAGATATTTCCTTCAGTCCTCTACCTGTGGCAATGTTCTCTCTTCTTTCTACTATCATTGTATAGTTTTATTTTTATTTATTTATTTTTTGAGACAGGGTCTCACTCTGTCACTCAGGCTCGAGCTCAATGGTGCATCGCTCACTGCAGCCTTCAACTCCTGGGCTCAAGCAATCCTCCTGCCTCAGCCTTCCAAGTAGCTAGGACTGCAGGCCCTGTACCATCATATTGGCTAATACTTTATTTTCCGTAGAGACAGGGTCTCCCTATGTTGTCCAGGCTGATCTCAAACTCCTGGCCTCAAGCGATCCTCCTGCCTTAGCCTCCCAAAGCACATGGATTACAGGCGTAAGCCACCACATGTAGCCTATTGTTGTATAATTTTAGAGGCCCAATTAGATGGCTCTCTTCCTAATTTAGCCATGGTTTCTATGGGAAAAAAAAAATCACCAAATGAAACGTAGTATTTTTGCCGGCCATCAATCATTTTGATCTGTCAATGTCTGAACACTTTTTCTGCTTAGGGAATTCCCCATCTTACACTTCTACTTCCTGCCTTCCGCTGTAAAAGCTGAAAACATCAGATCCTAATTTTCTCATCCTCTTTTGGAGCTGGCACTCCACCTTTGAATCAGAAGCTAAAGGTTCAAAGAGGAAAAGGTAGCACAGAAATTGTTCTGGTGGTGGAGGTAGCAACACTGACATCTATTTTCCGAGGGTGGCATTCAGTAATAGTGAATTGCAAGCTGTGAAATGGTTATGTTGCATTCACCAGGCAGCTTTTGTGGCATGATTTTGTCTGTGAGCTTTGAGGCATGGTTTTTCACCCTTCCCAGTAGTCGCTCAGTGCATTTCTTTTCTACTTAAAATCAGCCAAGATTTGATTCTCTTGCTAGCAACCAATAATCTTGCCTGATAGGGTATCATAGAGCCTGAATTTAGAGCCCTGCAGTGGATTCTTGCCTTGGCTGTGTCCCAAGCTGTCTTACCCTGGGTGAATCAGTTAAATACTCAGATTCTTCATTTCTAAAATGAGGATATTTTCAAAGTCTTTTCAGCACTAAAGTTCTATTACTTTTGTTTCTGCTAATTGGCCAGCGGGATGCTGATGTGATCACCATTGGCTGCCAAACTCATCAGCAGACACAACCAGAATTCAGCACACAGTGTTTCAGTATGGCATTGTTCTTTTCTATTGTAGCAATTCCTGGGTGCTTGTGCCTGTATTTAACCCTATTGGTTAGCTCGTGTTTACTGGTACTATGCACTGCTTGCATCTTGACAGGTGTAAAAATGTTCTTTGTTCTCTGTTTAGTGATCTGATTGAAGGGAAAAAATGCTTTAGGCACCAGTAGGTTTCAAGGTTTCCGTGGTAATGTTGATTCAGGCGAGAGCTTTTTAGTGGAGAGTTTAGATTCAAAGTCATAAATTTTAAAAATTACATTTTAATGCAGTACTGTTGGTGAGGGGATTCAAGATTTTAAAGAGACCAACCCTTTTATAGGTTTTTTTTTAACATGTGCATCATGAAAAAACTAATGTGAAATAGTTTTTCAGGAAAGCTAACAATAAATGCCTTATAAGTGCCATCTCATTGTAGGGCTATAGTTAATAGCTCTGCAGTAGTCTTCAAAGAAAAAAGAAGGGAGAAAAAGCTTTGAGGTCATCTACATTCAAACCTAGAATGGAAATGAATGGAAAGAATCTCCTGGTGGCTTACTGACCCCTAATTTATGTCCTTTAAATACCACATGAAAATAAAATGAAATCAACATTAATTTTACCTTCCATCTTCCCTTACTAAACTCAGATTATTTCTTTATGGTTCCATTTGTGACCACAAAAAAAATTGATAATTTATTTTATTTGGGCATACTGATCTCAGAAGCAGCAGTAGGGACTGGGTTACCAGTGAGAATGACAGATATTTTATTGGGAGAGGTTCCTTTATTGCATCTTCTAGGAAAAAACATGGACAGGGTTTATTAATCAGTCATTCAAATTTATCAAATGCCAGACATATTAGGGACTTTTACCTATGTGGCAATGGTGAGTTTTCTATTGAGTGCCCACATTGTGCTACTTGCTATGGAGTTAAAATAAAGTATTAAACAGTCCTACAGCAGTCTTTAGATTTAGTTGGGAAAATATTTTTAAAATTAACAACATGCAGATTAAAATCGTTAATGGCCTAACTGTGCAATAATAACTATAAAAAGTGCAGCACAAGTTTGAACACAGAGATTAATATATGCTGGAGGATGTAGGGATATTACCCCGTACAGGTGGGACTTGAGGGATGTGCTTGTAATATTTTGAGAGGGGAGCAGGACAGAGGGGGGTAACCATTCGGGAAAAGTGGCACAGGTGCATCATGGTAAAAAAGAGATGAGAAAACAGAATGAATGTGACATATGCATACAGGAATGAGAAGGAAATTGCTGGACCGGGGTTGGTGATATTAGTCATATGTGGCAAGTGGACAGTTAGGGTGGGTGCTAGCTTAAAGGTTGAAGAGTTTATACTTGAAAGAGGCCATCAAAAAGTATGATAAACATTTGTTTCTAGAGCATATTAGAAAAGCTTGTTTGGTGTATCATCCTACATTCTCCTGCTTTTTTGTTGTTTATTTTCAGACTCCCTCGAGCCCACTTATCAGCAGCTTCAGAAAATGAAACTGGACAAGAGTCCCTTTGTGGTCGTGTCTGTGGTTGGGCAGGAACTCCTGACAGCTGGCCATCACGGGGCCTCTGTGGTTGTCTTAGAAGCTGCTCTGAAGATTGGCACCTGCAGCCTCAAATTGAGAGGTTCTGTTTTCTCTGCCCTGAGCAGTGCTTACTGGTCTCTTGGAAACACAGAGAAGAGCACTGGATACATGCAGCAGGACTTGGATGTAGCCAAGACCTTAGGTAAAGTAATGCTTCTCTCCTTTATTTCAGTGCAGAAGTGAAACAAACAAAGCTGATTAGCTTGCAATGAATGGGAATGGCATATGCAATGAAACGTGAGTGTCTCTAGAACATTCCCTGTTTTAGAGTACTCAGGTCCTTAGGGCTTTTTCATATAACAAGGTACCAAGGCTCCCAAAAGATCAAGAGATGTGAGTTAACATACTCAATGCCCTCCTTAGAGATTTGAGCTCAGAAATTTAATATCCCAAATGTTAGCATTGGTGGGTGAATCTTTCTTCTTAATTTTAATTTTTTCCTCAATTAGAATGCATCATCATTTTGTCAGAGGAGATAGTATAATGCAGAGGTTAAGAGTGTGTACTATGGAGCCAGACTACTGGGGTTAGAATCCTGGCTCTGCCACTTTCTAGCTATGACTTTGGGCAAGTTTCCTAATCTCTCTGTGCACTAGTTTCCTCATTTGTAAGATAAGTATGGCTTGTGATTATCATGGTCATTATGGTGATTATTCAAAGATTTACAGGATTGCAATAAGGGAAGGGATGATAGGGTGAATATGCCACCAGCATACTTGTAAAGAAGCACTATACTGTAGTAAGTTTGGGGTCAAATGACTGAACCAACAAACTGATGGTTGTTCAGCATCAAAGGTCATTAGCAGAGCAATGAGGAGACTCAAACAGCAGCTGGTTTGTATCAAGGTCTTTAATTTCTTATTTCTTGGACACCTAAGTCCCTCAGTGCAGTTGTATTTTATAACAGTAATAATAGTTGTTGTCCAGAGATTTAAGCTCTTGGACTATAACTCCCCACATAGGATCTGGTGTAAGAAGCAAATACTTTTCTAAAAGAAGGTAATGGAATCTTAGCTAATATAATAAATCTGTGGCTCTTAAATTAAGATGTCTATTATATGTTATAAGTAATGCTATAACTTAGAGAAATTTTATCTTTTTTTAAAAATCCAATTCAGGTGACCAGACAGGAGAATGCCGAGCTCATGGGAATCTGGGCTCTGCATTCTTCTCCAAAGGAAATTACCGAGAAGCTCTCACTAACCACAGGCATCAGTTGGTGCTCGCCATGAAACTCAAGGATCGAGAGGTAGGAAGTTTATCTGCAGACCAAAAACATTTTTTTTGAAACATGAAGTCCTTTTTCTGTTAAAAAAAATGTTTCAGGTACCTTAAAATATTACTTTCAGAAGTTGATAATCACTGATTCTGTCTTTCATTAACAATCAAGTGTTGGATGTCAACCCCATATAGCCTTTGGATAAGAACTTGTTCCTGACCTAAGGGTCTAACAGCTTGATCAGATGGGTTTTTCTTATTCTCTTCAAATGTGCTATGGAGTAGACCTATGTAAAATTAGCAAAAAGCTATATCGTCATGACATAGTCATTAAATTTTAAGAAGCAAATGTTATGGCTTTTTTTTAGATCAGGTATTAATTACTGTAACCTCTTTGGATAACTAAGAAGCATATTAAGTTTGATTGAGAGACCTGAATTGTAACGATAAAGAAACATTCTAATGTTTATTAGAGAAATGAAATGCAATATTCTCAAAGAGTTGATATCCAGTAGATGCAACATGATGAGAAAGTGTCTGCAGAGTGTAAAGAGGGTGAGGTTTAGAGTCAGATAGACCCAGTTTTACAACCCAGCTGCAGTACTTCCTGGCTGTGGGATCTTGGGGTAGTTATTACTTAGTTCTTCTTTTTCTCCTGTTTTCTTATTTGGGAAATGATGATTATTCTATTTATTCCATTCACGATTATGGCAGGATTATAGATAATACACATAAAGTGCCTATCCTGGTGCCCAGATTTCCATAACGTCAGTCCACAAAGGAATGCCATAATTGATAGCTTTTATTATAATATTATTAAAAAATAAGAGAAGGTTAATAGCAGAGGCAACAATAAGTTTAAGAATCAAGCAGGAGGTGCAGTCTGCTCAGGCTCCTGGTCCAGCAGGCCAAGCCCCCTGTGGAAATAAAAAAAAGAATCAGTCTGTGTGTTGAGAAATATATTTAGTTGTATTTACATCTCAGAATTCCACTATGGGACATTATAAAGATTAACTATATTATTTAAATAATCCAGCGACTTTATGTCTCCGGAATATGGTCAGGTACTAGGAAGGAATTAGGAAAGAAAAGAAAAGGCTTGAAAAGCCACTAAAACAGACCACTCAAGGGACTTCTGGCTCTTTTATTCTTTAGAGAGTTGCCTGAACACTTTTTTCATTGCCTATTTATTCTTAGTTTGCAAACAATTCTTATAAGCCAGTTGATCTGATTTCTTGATATTCAGGGAATGAAATGAGGGATTAGATGTCTAATGACAGATATACTGATGGCATTGAGAAGGGAGAGATAGGTTTAAGAACTAAAACAGCATAGTTATCTAGATAGGGCCATTTAGTGAAGGGATAGCTGTTAAATATGTCAAAAGCTACTCTTTTTCTCTTAACTTTCAAAGTGTATCTATTAGCCCAATTATTAGACAGGATGGAAAGACTTTTAATTAGGTAATATCATAGGTATAAGAAGGAGGAATGAAATTTTTCTGCCTTCCCTCTTCTCAATAGTGTAATTTTTTATCACCTGTGTTCTCTAGGTTTTATAAACCTCTGCTGTACAATATGTTCTTTAA
The DNA here is from genome assembly GCA_008086735.1 of Cheirogaleus medius. Lineage (NCBI taxonomy): Eukaryota > Metazoa > Chordata > Mammalia > Primates > Cheirogaleidae > Cheirogaleus > Cheirogaleus medius. The sequence goes on along the minus strand of VBSM01003230.1, from coordinate 2,541,302 downwards.
AAATCATTGAATTGTGAGGATGGAAGGGACCCTGAGATAATACTGGTACCTGTTCCTCTCCCCAAACCTTCTCATCTTAGAGTTGTCGCCTACCACAGTCATCTCTCTCCCCTCCTGTCGCCCTTTGCATAGCCATCACTGCAGTTTACAAGCCTGCCTCTTGGGAAATTTTCCTTTTGTGTAAGTGAGAGACCATGGGGCTGATTTTTAAGCCTGTAAAATTCCCGCAGAAGGGAATTCTCTGTGGCGAGAGAATGTCTAGTTACCATAATCCTTTTCTAAGTTGAATAATGCTGTTCATTTTCTCCTCAAAGTTTCTGATTATCAAGACTTTACTTATCTTAACGACTCTATTCTGGTCATTCCCTTTTCACACTGGCCCACTTGGGTTGTCAATTAGCCACAGCTTGCCCGTAGCAGAGGCCTCCTTCAGAGTTGCTGCTGTTTAGCCCATGTCCTGTTGGTACTGCCCAGGCATATTTATCTGATTCTCAGACTGACCTGTGGAATTTCTCATTTCTGTCTCTTCTGTTGTGTTTGCCTATGGAATTATAGAGTACCATTCATTTTGTTGAGAAATTTAATGTTATTTTCTTACCACTTTTCTTAATTTTTTGTTCATAAATTTATTTCTTCTACCTGATACATAGTAAGTGTTCAATAATTCTTTTTTTTAACCACTTTTCTACTGTATGTGTGTGTGTAAGAACACCTGAGATCTCTCTTAGCAAATTTCAAGTATACAGTATAGTATTATTAATTGTAGTCCCCTGCTGTACATTAGATATCTAGAACTTATTATCCTACATTACTGAAACTTTATACTCTTTAACCAGTATCTCCCTATTTCACCTCCCCTCCTCTTACTGGTAACTATCATTTTGTCTATTCTCTGCTTCTATGAATTCGACTTTTTAAAATTCCAAATATAAGTGAGTTCTATGTAGTATTTTTCTTTCTGTGCCTGGCTTATTGCACTTAACTAATGTCTTCCAAGTTCATCCATGTTGCAGATGGCAGGATCGCCTTCCTTTTTAAGGCTGAATAGCATTTCATTGTATGTATGTGTGTGTGTGTACCACAGTTTCTTTATGCATTCATTTGTTGATGGATCCTTAGGTTGTTTCCATATTTTAGCTGTTGTGAATCATGCTGCAGTGAACATGAACATTTCTCTTAATTTTTTAAGGTATTTTTTTTTTTTGAGTGAACCTTCTTACCTGCCTGTGATTAACTGGAATTTTTTGTTTCTATATCCCTGGAACCAGCCACTAATTGATAAGACTGGAGTTAATATTGGTTCAGAACTTAAAGGAATATATAAAATGTCTAAAGGCAACTATTGCAATAATATGTATTTTATTTAGGTTCAAAGTTTTAGTTGGACAGTCTTCTGGGATTTGATTCAGTTAAGTGTGATATGTACTCAGGAAACAATACTGTGTTTAGGGTTCAGAGTCAGGGGTAGTGTTCTGTGGGGTTACTCCCCTTGAGGGACTTTACATTCTCTTTTAAGCTAGCTTTAACACATGGAAATGTTAAAACATTGCTTCAACAATAACTGATGAATGCTCTCTTAATCACTACCAAAGAGGCAGAGACTGGTTTAGACTTGAGGAAGCTTTGTGAAACAGGTGAAACTCAGTCTGTGGTTCTAAATCCTAGCTAGTATATCAGTCATATTTTACTGAGTGATAAGAGAGTTCATACGTTTAGCAAAAAACATATTTACCATAATCCTATGCAGTATAGTCACAGAATCTTGTTTCTTTAAAAAGTTAATATTTATTAGTTTTATCCAATTACATAAGAATTATATGAAAATAACCAACCATAAGTCTATTCTATTAATATTTTGGGTATACTCTTTTAGTCATATTTATAATTATAATTTTTTATATCTACTCAAACAAAAATTGAAATATTTTTATAATACTATTTTATGACTTTTTTTCACTTTTTTCCCCACTTCATTGTATATCTCTTAATTTAATTAAGTGTTCTATTGAAAGTCTTATGGTGGGCTGGGCACGGTGGCTCACACCTATAATCTTAGCACTCTGGGAGGCCGAGGTGGGAGGATTGCTTGAGCCCAGGAATTCAAGACCAGTCTCAGCAAGAGTGAGACCCCATCTCTACTAAAAATAGAAAAATTAGCTGGGTGTCATGGTGCGTGCCTGTTGTCGCAGCTACTCTGGAGGCTGAGGCAGGAGGATTGCTTGAGCCCAGGAGTTTGAGGTTGCTGTGAGCTATGAGGACACCACTGCACTCTACCTAGGGCGACTGAGCAAGACTCTGTCTCCAAAAAAAAAAGAAGTCTTATGTTTTCTTATAATTTATTTCATCTGTTTCCCCTACTGTTATATATTTAGATATTATAAAATTTAGAAAAACATTTTTTTTAAAGGACAAGTTTAGTATTTAATGATGATTTATTTATTTTTTTTTGAGACATAATTTTCTTTCTCCATTTTCCCATATTTCTACAGGTAAAACATATGAGGGCCAATTTATTTGTAAAATAAATTTTAATATTGTTATACTTGGCTTGATTATTTGCATAAAGTGCAGTAAGAATAATCATTGGCCATAGGCTTCTTTTTTTAATTGGCTTTGCTGGATTTTTTTTTTTTTTTTTTTCATAAGGAATCTTAGGGCAGACTTAAAGTTTCTTGAGCCAAGCTAAGGCTTTAACTGCCTATAGATACCTGTATGAGTTCGGTAAATTCTTTTATTGAGCTCCCAAAGTAACTTGGGGTTCCTGGGACTGTCAGAAAGTAACATTCTTTACTTACCACAGATCAGGAAATGTTATAGTTGAGGTACTATGCCAGTTTTTTCCAGAGGGCTTTCTATTGGTTTTATAAAGTCAACCTAAATCCTCAAAGCAGTCTGGACATATCCAAAAATATGCCATTCCAGCCAAAGCCTTGGTAAAATAACCAGCATCTCTAATTCTGTCCTGTTACAAAAGAAAAACAGATTCTTATTGAACTTATGCAAATAACTATACTGGCACAAAATAAGAATACTTATAAATAGTTTCAAAATTTTGGAGAAATCAAGTAGAAAAATAAATGTTTCAAATTGTTCACGGAATATATTTTACCAATTTGTTGTAAGATATAAATAGCTCAAAAGAAGGAAAAAAATTTGTTAACTTCTGGAAAATAAAATATAAAAGAATCAGCAATGTTTTAAATAAATAAGAAGTCATAAAAAATTAGTTTACTCCCATGTTCTTAATTTCTGTTTTGTGTGAGGTTGAGTTAGTAATCCTAATTAATGCATCAGCTTTTTAATTAAAGTCTTGGAAGTTTTTTTTAGTTCAAATGGTATGGTCTCTAAAGTTATTGGCTGCAACTGTATTTTAAGGTACCTGTCAGAGTCATTTCTATAAATTTCCTTGAAGAAACAAATTTTTGACTGTGGCCAGCTAAAAACTACTTTTTCCCGCTAGAATTAAGGTAAAATAATAATTGACAAAAAGTCTTAGAATAGCTGTAGTTAAAGAGACAATTGATGAAAAAATTGGGTTATTTTTGTGGCATGCAACAATTTAGCATAATAACCACAATTATTAATGATAACACACATTAAAACCTATAAGAATATTAGGGATCTCTTACAATTTTCGGACACCTATTAATAATGTGTTTATATAAATATAACCCAAAGGAAGTTAAACACAGTTTCATATTTAACCATGCTTCCTGTTATAGTTTTAACATACCAAATAAGCCAAATGTGTTTCTCTTAGACTTTTAGTGACTGTAGTATTTAAAAACTAGTTTGAGGTCAAAAGACTGAATTTAGAATTTTGATTTTAGAAAGTTTGTCAAATATCAAAGGTTTAAAACACTTGTCATAAAAAACTTGTCATAAAACATGATTTCAGGTTAGTATAAAATAAGTCATTTGTATAGTCCAAGTGATAATTCAAAGATTTTAAAGGCAAAACTTTAATTTTTTTATTGACTTTATAAAGTTGATAGAGAGGACACTCATTTTCCCAAACAATCATAAGACCTAAAAAAGACAGTCTGAAAAATAAGCTAAAAGAGGCAAACTGAATCTGTCTCTCTTTCTCTCTCCCCTCTGCCCTCTTTTTTTGTTGTAATTTACTCAAAAGATGAACAAAAATCTTTTATTATATCTGTTATTACATGAAAATCTTGTTTAAAAGAGAAAACCAATTTTTATCTTTGTATTAGTGTGTTAAATGTTAAAGCTAATTTTAATAAAACTTTATAAACAGATCTGTTTAATCTTAATTAATTTGACCATAAGGTAAGATTTCTGTAATCTTTTTGATTTATAAATCTTTGATCTATAAATCTTTTTAGATTTAATTATTTTTTAAAACTTTTATATCATTTAATTTTTAAAATTTAAAACCATTTTTAAAACCTTTAAATTAAGGAAAATTATTTTTTATTTAACAAAAACTACATTTTTATGTCTTTTATAACCTTTTTAAAATCAAAAACACATCTAATTTTTTTGTTTGTTTGTTTTTGAGACAGAGTCTCACTCTGTTGCCGGGGCTACAGTGCCATGGCATCAGCCTAGCTCACAGCAACCTCAAACTCCTGGGCTCAAGCGATCCTCCTGCCTCAGCCTCCCGAGTAGCTGGGACTATAGGCATGCGCCACTATGCCCGGCTAATTTTTTCTATATATTTTTAGTTGGCCAATTAATTTCTTTCTATTTTTAGTAGAGACGGGATCTCGCTCTTGCTCAGGCTGGTTTCGAACTCCTGACCTTGAGCAATCCTCCCACCTCGGCCTCCCAGAGTGCTAGGATTACAGGCATGAGCCACCGCGCCCGGCCTAATTTTTTTATATATATGTAGAAGTGTTTTTCTTATTTCTAGTAGTTTTAATTATATATATTAATTACAATGTTAACTCTTTGTTACCCTTATTTTTAATGAAAAACCTAGGAAGTTAAAGTAGCTTTGATCAGTTATCAGTCCCCAGTTTTTATTAGCATATTTAAATCTACTTAGCTTTCTATAAAAATAAGATGTCAAAGTTTATAAACTGAAACTTATGTTTAATAATTAATCTTTTGGTATTTTAACTTACAAATAACTCAGATATTTATGATTTAATTTAACATGACTTGAAGATTTTAACACATTCACTACCACACTAGAAAAAAATTTTTTTCCTTGAGGCTGTGGTGTTTTATTATGAAAATAGATTAAAAACTTCAAAAACAAAACAATTCTTTCCAATTTAATGAAAAATTTGTTATTTTTTATTTTTTTCTGTGCGTGAGTTATATTCAACTTGAACAATAGTCCTCACAGCTCCCAAGGTGAAGAGATTGTGAGTTATGTATGTTTCATGAGGCCCTGGGCTCAAAACTAGCATGAGTTAAATACAACTCACATGATAATTAATGTGTTAAATTACTGAAAAGAATTTTGAAACTACAACACAGGTACCATTCCAGCCCTCGTAGGTGTCAAATAGCCACATAGCATCCAAGATGGCCACAAAGGACTGGGCCTGTCTCTGTCCTCAGTACCAGGTGAAAGTTCGGGACAGAAAATAGGATTCTTGAAGGATCCAACCCTCCCACCCCTGCCCTCAATAGCCAGAAGGCAAAGCTGGGGCAGGGAAGAAGAGGCCATATTGTGCATGATTATGTCTTACAGGCTGGTGGTCTAAGCATCAAGAATATGTCCCCAGGCCTCACCATGGCCACTTATCCAAACCCCAGAATCCAGAGGCTCAAGACCAAAAACATAAGCTCAGAGTCAAATTCAGCAAGTATTAAAAATATTACAGAAGCAGCAGTTTTATGACCTTAAAACATCTAGCATAGATAGCATTTGCCCTGATAGACCAACAGGTTCAGGTGAAAAATGTATAAATTTTTGGAGACATTTTTATTTTATTTTGCCAATGATTTGAAACTATCTTTATTCATTAAATACTATTAAAGTCACATGAACTTGAAAAACATTTGGACTTATTTAATTTACAACATACACACATGTATGCAGGGTACATATGTGTATGCAAGGACCCTACAGCCTTGATTTTAAAACTCTAGCCCTCAGACTGGCAACTCACTAATCCAAAAAGACAGTTGGATTCAAACCATGCCATTGAGAATGGAACAATTAAAAAAAAAATTATATTTTTTAGTCTCACACACGGCGTAGGTCCTCACTAAATCTCAGAGGAAATAGTATGGATATCTTAAAGCACAGAGAGAGAAAATCCAAGCCATTTAAGAGGAAGTTTGGGTATGCTAGAGAAAGATAAAAATTAATGCCAAGGTAACATAAAATTACAGGAATTTATCATAAGACTTTAGAGAGAGATGCCATGGGATGGAACCATGCAATGTTTTTGTTCTTAGAATACATTTCTTACAAAGACATTTTTCAAACGTTTAAACCACACCCTTTCTTATCTAAAGCCCAAAAGAGAAGCTTCTAGTAGTGTATTTAGCTGTCTCCAACATGGACTTTCTTGTTTAACCACGACACATAACAAGGTCAAACTTTTCTCATGATACAAAGTAATTTTTGGTATTCCCCAAAGCCAAAGAGATCAGGTAACACAAAAGAAGAGTAGAGTTTTATATCTGAAAGGAATCTGTTTATGACTTTTTAGACTCTGTAAGGAAAATAGAAGACCCCAAAAGAAGGGTGAGTCGAACCTTTTTTTTTTTCTGAGATCCTTAGGGGTCCGAGTCATTACCAAAGATGGCAAAAGAGGAACAAGGAGTGGGGAGGAGTAAAAGTAAATGGAACAGACTTTAGCCTGGACAAATAGCTCACAATTTTGCTTTTGAACTTTTCAACTAAAGTACCCTTCTAAGTGAAACCAGTAAGCCTCAACCAAGGTTATTTCCTAATCAAGGAAGCATGAGGTGATTCCAAAGAGGTGGAAAACAGTTTTTACAACACCCAGAAAAGCCACAAAAACAGCTCAAAGGAAATTCTCGCTAGCCATACACCAGGTATAACCCACATTTCTATCCAGCCTGTTTTCTAGGGTCTCAGCTTCTCAGCTGACCATTTATACTTAAGTGCTAAAAGTCCTGTATTGCCCCCACAGAATAAAGGAAATCAAAAGCTGTTCATAGAAGGGAAAAGAATCAATAAATGGCAAAAGTTACACAAATATCAAGCCAGAACATATTTCCTGCCTGGGAATCAAACCTAGGCTGCTGAGGTAAAAGCACAGAACTTTAACCATTAGGCCACAAAATGAACTGGCTTTTATTGTTGTTCCCACTGGGACAGTGTACAATGGATTTTTATCTTTTAGGTCATATTTTGCTCTTTAATTTTTTGTCGAGAGAATTTTTAAGGGTAGCCACAACATTATGTATCTTTCTTTTAATGTAATTACTCTATTAATACAAACAAGGCAATTGTTTAGAATAAGAGATCTCCAAAATTTATTTATTTTTAAATTTTTAAGTCTTTTTAATTTAAAGAATCCATCTTTAGGCCGTTAATAATTTTCAATGGTGTATTTTTTCTCCCCGAACAACTCAGTCCAATAAGCCTCTTCATAGAATACCCAGGTGATAATTTTCTGGGTTTACAGTTTCCTAAAGAGGGTGTGGAGGAGGCAGTCCCCATTATCCTTCAAAATTCACTGTCAGAAATAGACCTAAGATAGTAAAGGTAATGGGACCTTAATTTACAACAAAGACTCCCCTAAGCTTGACACATTTGGTACGAAGAGGGTGCTGCTTAGAATCTTACATATCTCAGACTCCTAATCTTTTCAGTCCTGGCCACCTGACATGGTCCCCGAAAAACACACACCCTAGATGGAGGAGACCAATGGAGAAAATTCCCACTTGGTCACAAGACAAGCTCTCAGGGACATGAAATAAGACAAGAAGGGAGCCTGATACATGTATTTTTTCTTTTCTGGGGAACTTCAGCGAAGTTTGTCTTACTAGACGCTAGTCTAGTCAGAACCTTATAACTGACTAGTCTGCAGGGCTGGCTTGAACAGTGGGTTCCAGGCCTGTGTTTTACCTGATGGTGTCCCTCTTTATGACAGAACAACACAGAAAGACAGTGACAAAGGTAAACAACAAAAAGACTATTTCTGAGAGGAAAGGAATCAAAACAATATAAATATTCTTACCACAAAGTACCAAAAAACACCACCAGCATCACTTTACCAAGACTAGTCACATAAAATGCTTTTCTCTCATTTATCTTAAATTTGGAAAGGAAAAAGGAGACAACGATTTTTACCATCTGCTTGACTGGAGGCCAGAGAGAGAGAAATCGGGAGTGACTGGTTAAAAGCACTTAACTGTTTTGCCGGCTTTGTCAGGCCCTGGATTCCCTTCACTGCCGGAAAAGCATCTTTGTCAGTAAATCTTTGAACATCTCTTATCATTCCCTTTGGTTAAATTATAAGAAGTAGGCTGGCTTGGAAAAAGCATAATAAGGCTTCTTATACTTAACTGCCAGTCACTCTCAGGAATGCTGCGTCTGTTTCGTTCCTGCCAGCAACGTACCAGAGATTTCATTCACTGTATGGGCTAACACTTGGCATTAATATCAAAACCCAGAAGTCAATTTAATAGGTTTTAAAAAGTAGTTATCTTATTGTTTTAATTTGCGTTTCTTTGATCACTATTTGGGTTTGACTATTTTTAAAAATGTCTTTTATAAAGAGCTTTAATATTCTTAACCTGTTTTTTTCTACAGTGGTATTGGTCTGGAAATTGCTGTATCATTCCACGGAGCTATTGGGCAATTTGTGTTCTAATAATATACAGTTTTAATTATTATTGCCTTATAATACATTATATCTGCTACATGTCCTATACCATTTATCATTTTTTAAGAGGTCTAGGATATTCTTCTTCCCTTCTCCCACAAATGAACTTTAAAATTATTTTGTTAGGCCAGCACAGTGGCTCACTCCTTTAGTCCCAGCACTTTGGGAGGCCGAGATGGGAGGACTGCTCAAGGCCAGGAGTTTGAGACCACAGTGAGCTAGGATCATGCTATTCCACTCCAACTGGGTGATAGAGTGTGACCCTGTCTCTAAAAAAAAAAAATCATTTTGTTAGATTTTGGAGAATCTATCACTGGGATTTCTATTGGATTTGTATTAAATTTGCATATTAATTGTGGATAAATTGATTTAATAGTCAAGCTTTTGTTCAGGAGCCTGGTCTGTTCCTCCATTTATTCTTTTATGCCCCCTCACTGATCTATACTTTTGGGGAGATTTTTTCCCATATATTTCGTGTATCTCATTGGAATTGAGATATTTTTTTCTATTATGTTTTTTAAAAACTATTGATAATATGTAGGATTTTCTTGTAATGCAAATTATCTATAAATAATGATAATTTTGTATGTTTCTGTCTGTATGTTATATCCCTACTTTTTTCCTTCTTAATTATTATATTGATTAGAACTTTGAGAACTCTCTCAAACGGCAGTCATACCCTCTTTGGTATAAAAAGTTCAGAGAATGTACTTTTTATGATTATCAAATTCTTACATTTTATCTGTGAATTTTAATTGTACCTTGTTTGCCCTTCTGCATTATTTTGATACTGAAGTAAAATACAGTAAACTGCCTTTTGAAGCAAAAATTAACATTGTAAATTCTATGAGTGGTGAGGATACCAAACTGTATCTTTCTGCCTCTTGCATCTTTGGCTATGATAAGTTTTAGGATTTTCCCAAATAGCAAGATAGCAGCCCGAAACCAGTTTATCTGCTTGGTTTTCTCTTATACAATAACTGTCAGATACTTAATGGGGAAGATGATAGCTTCTCCACAGGATTTTTTATTCTGACTAACCTTCTGTCTGCTTTAAGGGTTTCAAAATTAATTTCAGATGCCCATAGAGACCTTCCTGTGAACTAATATTAATTGTCAGAAGAGTGTATAAATTACATTATGTTAGAGACATTGTTCTCTATTCAGGAAATCTGATATGAAAGTATGCTGATGACTCCAAAATTTTTTATCAGTCTGATTTGTCTCCTGAGCTTTATATTTCTCTATCCAACTGTCTCCTGGACATGCATCTTCAACTCAGGGTACCTGACTTAGTCCTCTATATGTGCCTACTTCTGCATTCACCATTGTCCTATTGCCCAAACTACTTCCTCCTCTCATTCTCATGATTTTTGGTTAGCGGATTCTCTTCTTCCTGTAATAGAAATCTGTTTCCTGTCTCCTTCCTTCTGCCTTATCTTTTCGTGGACTATGGCAGGAACCTAATCTCAGAACTTTTTACACTTTTCTTAAAAAATAAAGACAGAGTCTTGCTATGTTGCCCATGCTGGCCTTGAACTTCCTGTCCTCAAGCAATCCTCCTGCCTCAGCCTTCCCAGTAGTGAGGACTACAGGTACGTGCCACTGTGCCTGGCTTCACACTTTTTCATAGACGTTCTCCTGTAAGTAGAGGAAAAGGATGTATACTACTTGGGTCTATGAGCATAGCCTAAAGCTGCTGCCATGAGCAGGTAATTTCTTTCCAGGGTAATATAGTGGTTGAGAGTGTGAATTTATATATTAGACAACTTAGGCTTGAATTTTGGCTCTGCCATTTATTACTATGTGAACTAAAAATTATATAATTCCTTAAAGTGGACACGAGTTGTTTCCAGTTTTTGGCTGTTTTATACATTTATATATGTATATAAATAAAAAAGCTGCTATAAACATTTTTGTGCATGTCTTTTGATGAACATCAACACTTATTTCTGTTAGATATTTGGTCATAAATATGATGTTTAGATTTAGGAGGTTTTTGCCAATTTTCCAAAGTAATTATACCAAGTTATATCATCAGCAATGTAAGGGCTTATTAAACCTGAATAAAAATAAATTAAAAGTAAAAAGAAAAAGGTATATGGAAACACATATCTGAGAAAATAACTCTGTATGTGTAGTTAGATGGAGGAGGTGATTCTAATTTGTGAAGCCCACTTTTAGCTCTGCCCAAATTCTAGTTTCATCTTGATCCAGCCCATCTTCTACAGAGCTCTTTGAGTTATTCTTTTAAAATTTAGTTCTGATCATAAATTACATGATCAGAAAAAACCTGCTTAAAAACCTTTGACAGACAGCTTCCAGTTGCCTGTAGGATAAAGTCCAAACCCCTTCATAACCTTTTCCCACCATTTTTCTTCATTACTCTTATAATCTATTCTTGCAAGTCTACTTGCCTTATGCTTTCACCCTGCTGGTCTGGTCCCTTTGCATAGAAGACCCTATTTTTGACTTCTTAGCAATGTTTTCCTTTCTTGAGTCTCAGAATCATTTCTGCCTCACTGAAGCTATCTTTCTTAATTTCCATCTTCTCTACCCAACATCATACCAAACATTGGTGAAGTCCCGTTTATCAATCCTTTTGTTTAATGGGTAGTCTTTTGTGCCCTGTTTAAGAAAATGTTTGTATATCCCAAGATCATGGAGATACTTTCCTATGAGGCTTTATTGTTTTGCCATTTGCATTTAGGTCTACTGCCACTTGGAATTATGTGTTTGGTTTGGGGTAGAGATCAAAGTTCAGGTTTTTTCTGCATATTAATATCCAATTGACCCAGCACTGTATAGTCATAAGACTTCACTGCCTGCTGCTTTTGTCATAAGTAAGATATAAAGTATAAATATAAGGACTTTTGTATTTCGTTCTGTTAATCTTTTTGTCTATCTTTATGCCAATAGCATACTGCCTAATTACTGTAGCTTTTTAATGAGTTTAGATATCTGATAATGTAATTCTTGTAGCTTTGTTCTACATCCCAAGATTGCTTTGGCTATTCAAGGTTTTATACACACACACACACACATTTAAGAATTAGCCTATCAGTTCCCTTTCCTCCACTTAAACATTCTGCTATAATTTTGATTGGGATAGCATTGAATATATGAATATATATAGGAATATATATTTGAATCTTATATTCCATAAACATGGTATATTTCTCCATTTATTTATTTAGGCCTTACAAAAATCTCTTCCAGCAATGTTTTATAATGTTTTTCAATGTAGAACTATTGCATATCATTCTTTAGTTTTATCCTTAGGTTGTGTGTGTTTGCTATTATGAATGGTATTATTTTATTTTATTTTTCCCTGGTCCCGCCCCTTGATCTAGATTTTCAGCAACCTGGGGAATAGGGTTATTTGCTCAGCTATCTGTATTCCCATATTATTTTGTTTTTTATTGTTATAGTTTTATCATTATATAAGTAATATATGAGTTAGTTAAAACACTATCTTTTCCGGAAATAACCACTGTTACCAGTGTGAAATGTATTCTTCTAGATTAATACTGTCCTCTGTGGTAGCCACTACCATGTGTGGCTATTGAACATTTAAAATGTGGGTAGTTTGAATTGAGATGTACTGTAAATATAAAATATACTCTGGACTTTAGAATGAACAAAAAGAATGCAAAGTGTCTTTTTACTAAGTTTTTATAGTGATTATAATATAGTGATAATATTTTGGATACATTGGATTAAATGAAATATGTTATCAAAAGTAATTTTATTTTTATTTTTTTCACATTTTCATGTGATTACTAGAAAGTTTATATTTGTGGCTTGTATTTCTATTAGTAGGTTTCTAGCCCATTCTCTATGTGTTTAAATATACATGTATATATAAAATACATTGTTTTGTTTTCCATAAATGGGAATATGATATTGTTCACCAAATTGTTTTTTCACTTAATAGTCTTGAACTTCTTTTAATATCAGCACACATAGATCACATTGTTTTGAATGTCTGTGTAATGATATATATTATGGATGTACCATTCATCCACTAATAAATGTTCAGGAAGATTTATTTTTTTTTTTGCCATTACAAACTAGGTTGCAGTGAAGAAGACCTTAAGACCTTATACAAGTATCTTTATATACATTTAGGACTAGAGTAGCACCTGAGAAGTGGGATTTCTGGGTCAATAGATATACACATTTTACTATTTAAATTTTTTTCAGCTGTATTGTGGTATAATTGCTAAATACAAATTGTGTATATTGAAGATGTACAACATGATGATTTGATATATGTATACACCATGAAATGGTTGCCACAGTCAAATTAATTAACACATTCATCACCACACTAAAGTTACCATTTGTGTGGAGGGGGGACGGGGTGAGGATAATTAAAATCTTCTCTCTTAGCAAATTTCAAGTAAACAATAGAGTATTATTAACTGTAGTTACTATGCTGTACATTATATTCTCCAGAACTTACTCATCTTTTTTTTTTTTTTTTTTTAAGATGTAGTCTCGCTCTGTCGCCCCATCTAGAGTGTAGTGACGTCATCATAGCTCACAGCAGCCTCAACTCCTGGGCTCAAGCGATCCTCTTGCCTGAGCCTCGCAAGTAGCTGGGACTGTAGGTGTGCACTCAACTAATTTTTCTTTTTTTTTGTAGAGACAGGGTCTCACTCTTGCTCAGGCTGGTCTTGAGCTCTTGACCTCAGGGATGAGCCACTGTGTCCAGCCCACAACTTTATACATCTCATAACTGAAATTGTGTGCCCTTTTACCGTAATCTCCCCACTTCCCCCACCTCCCAGCCCCGGCAACCACTATTCTACTCTCTGATCCTATGAGTCTGAATTTTTAAAATTCCACATTTCATTGAGATCATACAGTATTTGTCTGGCTTATTTCACTTAGCATAATGTCCTCCACAGTCATCCATGCTGTCACAAATGGCCTTATTTTTTATGGCTGAATAATATTTCATTGTGTATATATATGTATATATATATATTTGTGTGAGTATATCTATCTGTATGTGTATATACATATATATGTGTACATATATCACATTAACTGTATTCACTCATCTATCAACAGACACCTAAGTTATTTCCATATCTTGGCTATTTTGAATAATGCTGCAATGAACATGAGAGTACAGATATGTCTTTGACATACTGACTTCATTTTTTTTGGATATATACCCAGAAATGGAATTGATAGATCATAAGGTAGTTCTATTTTTAATTTTTTGAGGAAACTTCATGCTGTTTTCTATATGGCTGTACCAATTTACATTCCCACCAACATGATACAAGGGTTCTCTTTTCTGCATACCTTCACTACCACTTATCTCCTGTCTTTTTGATAATAGCCAACCTGATGAGCATGATGTGATATCTTTTTGTGGTTTTGTTTTATATCTCATTAATTAGTGATTATTAGTACCTTTTCACATACCTGTTGGCTATTAATATGTCTTCTTTGTAAAAATATCTATTCAAGTCTTTTGCTTATTTTTTAAATCTGGTTATTTTTATTTATTTATTGCTATTTAGTTGTATGAGTTCCCTTATGTACCATAGGGTTTGCAAAATTTTTCCCATTCTGTAGGCTGCCTTTTCATTTTGTGGATTATTTTCTTTGCTGTGCAGAAGCTTTTTAGTTTGATGTAGTCCCATTTGTTTATTTTTTCTTTTGTTATCCTTACTTTGGTGTTATATCCAATGCACATTTTAAATTAACAGATTTTCTCAAATCTTTTAACATGCTCACCAAAAAGGCTTCTCTAAAAATATCAGCACTTGATATTAATTTTTGAGAGTTTTTTCAAATTAATTGGCAAACTATGGCCCTCAGTGATTCCTCAGTTATATAGCACTTTTCATATATTTGTGGTAGTGGTTATCTCTCCACTGGACAGCCACTACCACACCTGGGAACTTCTGGAGGGAAAAGAGCATAGCTTATTTGTACTAATAATCGTTTCCATTCATTCACTCAACATGTTTTCTCTGTGCATACTATGTGCCAGTGCTGTGATGCCTTTGGGTATAAAGATGGATATGCCATCATTCTTGCCCTTGAGGAGCACAAACCTCCTGGCAAACCTCCTAAAGTGTTCCAGGCCAGTGGTGATAATTGCTTATTGGCCTGGAGGAAGAACACTGAGGGTGGCAGTAGGTAAAGAGTGCTCTTCTCTTCTTGGTTCTTATGAGTGGTGGCCTTTGTTTTATTCAGAGCTGGAGAGGAAGCCCTATGAAGCCAAGACTAAATACCAACTGAGTTTATTCATCGTGTCTTTTCTGCAATTATTTTGTTCTCAGTAACTAAAATCTAAAATTCACATTCAATAAGGATACTTTTAGCCAGGTGTGGTAGGACACGCTTGTAGTACCACCTACTTGGGAGGCTGAGGTGGGATAATGGCTTGAGCTGAAGGAGTTCGGGGCCAGCCTGGGCAACATAGCAAGACACCAACTCTTAATAAAAAATACTTTTTATATTCTGATGATGCCGCTCCCAGAAAAGATCTTTTAAAATGAAATTTCGTTCTTTGTGATTGAAGAATGAATCGTTATCACTTTATGACACCTATGGGTTTGCATGAACAAACAGTTACCAAAAGAAAAGACTATTTGAGTTTGTGAGAAAATCGAGCCTTCTGGATTTCCTTTAGGATATGGCTGCAGGAAATTAATTAGATGGTTTTTGATGATATCATCCTGACCACAGCACTTTCTCTGAAAACAATGCTATTTTTCTTGGATCTTTTTGCAGACATTTTCTACACCATGTGTAGTATTCTATAATTTGCAGTAGTGCTAATATGAAATCCATACAAAGGTCTGTGGGATGTAGGGGTGTGTGGGGGTGTGGGGTGTGTGTATTAGAGAGCGGGGAAGAATGTAGTTGAGGTAATTACTTCTAGTAGTACAGGAGAGTAGATTAAAAGAAAAAGCATTCCATTTTAGCAGAGAACCATATTGTCATAGGATGTATTAAGTTCATGAGGGGAAGGCTTGGCAACCTTTTCTGGGGTATGTATCTTACAGGCTTTTGAGAAACAAAATAGTATTGTTAAACTAACTCTCAAATCACTGAAAACTGGAGGACTTGGAAAGTAGGCACTTGTGAAGAATGCAGACAGGACATCAATTTTTTGATTATGCTCTTTTTACTTTGTATGATAAATCAGCTGAATCAGACCTTTTGGGCCTATAATAAGTTGTAAAAAGCTCTTTTTCTTCTACTAATAAAATAGTTATTACCTCAAAAAATTGCACACCCAGTGAATATGTATGTATGTGTTTGTAATGTATATGTTTGCAAATCATTCTGCTCTCAGCTATTCCATTTTTTCCAACTATATTTTTTCAACTTCTACTTTGTCATTACTTTATTATATTTTTAGTTTTCTTCTTTCAACCATAACATTTTGCAGTCTCTTCATATGTAGAGTAGAAAGAACTTCAGATTAGGAAGTAGGAGATCAAAATTCAAATTCTGGTTTTGCCACCAGAGGCCATATATCACAGGCAGGCCTCTTTTGGAAGTTCTTTGGGCTGCTAGGTCATCATCTGTAAAACAATAAGAGCAATCTTTTAGATTGAGATTTGGTCTAAATCTAATTTGGTGATTTTTAGAGCTGTATTGCCTGTATGTATTAGCTATATGTGGTTATTTTAAATTAAATTAATTAAAATGAAATAAAGTAGAAAATTCAGTTTCCCAATCATAGTAACCATATTTTAAGTGCTCAGTAGCCCATTGTGGCTAGTGGCTGCCATATTGGACCGCACAGAAAAAAAGTTTCTATTGTGTTAGAAAGTTATATGGGATAGTGCTACTAGAGTCTCTTGTAGATCTACTCTTTAATCAGAAGACAAGAGGTGCATCAGTGTGAATCATAGACTACCTTATTTTTACTTAGTGTCTGGTGTTTATGTTAGGATCATTTATATTCTCTCTGTAGCTTCATAAAGGAAAGAGGGAAGGTTCTGCTTCTGATAATGGCAAAGTAGCTCCTATTAGTCTGGCCACAAATAACAATTATAAACTCTTGGCAAAATATAAAACAAACAACTATGTGAAAGTACTGGAGAGTAACCAAAAGTAGGCAGAAATTGGAAGAGCATTAACACTTAAAAGAAGGGAATAACACTTGAGTGGATTCTCTGTTTTTATGTCTTTTTTTTTTTTTTTTT
>VBSM01003230.1:2494900-2517608 GCA_008086735.1 Cheirogaleus medius | reverse complement strand
CCTTGGCCTCCCAGAGAGCTAGGATTACAGGCGTGAGCCACCGCGCCCGGCCTTCCCTCTTTCAGATTATTTTTGTTTTGCTTATCTCTAAAATTGGTTCCCCCCAGAAACATCTTAAATGAGATCAGGTTCCCAGCCTGGCCCTTAGTACCTTATTCACTTCATAATCTATAGATGTACTATAAACTTAAGCTGCTATTTCTGAGACTATCTCATTCCTTAGTGTCTTTTGAACCCAAAGGAGGAGTAGTTGGAAGATACATTAAGCAGTGAGTAGAAAGAAGGAAAAAAGCTGTGTATGCATTAGGAAGATGAATTTGCAATTTTAAGACTGTTCTTATACATTAATGTGTGTATGTGTCTAAGTAAACTTTTATTGAAGTATATAGACATATAGAAGAGTATACAAATAATTGTTAAAAATGAATTTTCTGTGTGAATTGTCATAAACACATCCTTCTAACCTCTCTCCAGATTAGGAACTAGAATTTTATTAGAAACTCTCAGTAATCTGGTTCTTTTCTCCTTCCAATATAACCACTCCCAAAGAATAACTACTATTCTGACTTATACCAGCATAGGCTAGTTTTTCCTATTTTTGAAGTTTATACAAATGGATTTATATAGTATATCCTCTTTAGTGCTAGTTTCTTTTGCTTACTATGATGTTTATTAGATATATTATTGTTGATGCTTGTAGCAATAGTTCATGTGTTCTCTTTTTTATATAGTACTCCATTATATGAATATATACACTATTGATTTGGGTTACTTCCTTTTTTTTGTGTTGAAAACGCTCAGTGTTATTGTAATTGTTGGTGAAGATGATGTCTTTTATTTCTCCTTCTTTTTCTTTTGTCTGGTTTTCAGCACTTCCACTGTGAAATTGCCTAGGTGTGGTTTGCTTTGTATTTATTCTGTGTGAGGTTCACTGAGCTTCTTGAATTTGTGGCTTGATGCTTTCATCAGTATTGGAACATTCTCAGCTATTATCTCTTCAAATATTGCTTCCACCCCATATTCCTGTCCTCCCATTCTCAGACGTCTGTTGCTTATGTTAAACCTTTGTACCATGTTCCATATGTTCTTTATGCTTCATGCTGTATTTTCCATCCTGTTTTATTATCCTGTCTTCTAGATTACAGATCTTCTGTCTTTAGCTGTGTCTGTCTTACTATTAAGCCTATATATCACATTCTTAATTTTAGTTATTATATTTTTTCCAGAATTTCAATTTGGTTATTTTTTATAGATTCTAGTTCTCTGATAAATTCTCCATTTTATCATTTTTTTCTGAATGTATTACTAACAATTATTTAAAATTCCTTTTTTAATAATTTGTGGGTTTGTTTCTATTTTCTATTTTTTCTCTTGATCCTATTATTGTTGTGCCTGGTTCAGTTTTTTATTGAATGCAAGCCATTGTGTATAATAAAATTAAGAGCATCCCAATGGTATCATCTTTCCAGACAGCATTTTCTTTAATAGCTTTAGAGGAAGAGTATATCATCTTAATCCAGTCAAGAATGAGGTATTTCAAAACTGGGTTTCAGTCAGACCAATTTCTGGTTCAGCTTACTCTTAGTCTTCAAATATCATAACTTTAAACCTAAGATGGACTCTGAACTTCAGTGTTTATCTTTCTAGTACTGTGAAAATGCCAATAACATGATTTGTTATAATTGCTTTATACTTGTCTTCTCCTCCAGATGTATGCTACTTAAAAAATAGTGAGTATCTTTGGCTAGACATGGTAGCTCATGCCAGTAATCCTAGCACTCTGGAAGGCTGAGGTGGGAGGATTGCTTGAGGTTGGGAATTTGAGACCAGCCTGAGCAAGAGCAAAACCTGGTCTCTAGAAAAAATAGAAAAATATGCCAGGTGTGGTGGTTTGTGCCTATAGTCCCAGCTACTCAGGAGGCTGAGGCAGGAGAATCGCTTGAGCCCAGGAGTTTAAAGTTGCAGTGAGCTATGATGACACTACTGCGCTCTAGCCCAAGCAACAGAGGGAGACCCTGTCTCAAAAAAAGAAAAAAAAGATTATGTAATAACATACAGTCAAAGAAAGCTAAACCAAAGAATATTGTCTTAGACTTTTGTATTTTGATAATGTTTGTGTAATCTTATTTCTTTTATCAGTCAAATTGATAGTTTCTCTTACAAAGGATAAACTTTGTAAATTCAGAGGATATGCTATTGAATGAATAGAGCTGATTCTGCCTAAAGAGTCTGGTTTGGTTTATGGATCCCACAGAGGAGCCACTGACAGGGCCTTTTATGGTAACATAGCTTGATTACCTGGTTTCTTATGAAGTAGCATCTGGGTTGCATATCTGTTTACCCTTTAGTTTTTATGTTAGGGAAAGTGAAACCTAGATAATGGAAACAGGTAAATAGAAAAGGACATTAATGGGGAAAAATATTGCTGAGCATTTGACCTCTGTACATGTAACAGCTATTTTAACATTTGTGGAGGTTTTTTTTTTTTTGATGTTTGGGTATAATCTGCATTTATGACAATCTGGAAATGAATTCTAGAGTTGCTTTGGGTTCTCATCTTCTCCAGATAAAGTACATTTGTTAGACAATGTCTGATCTAGGGATTTGATGCTATATAATAGTATTGCGAGAGCCGTAACTTTATGTGCTTGTAACTTTTCTTCTCTCTCTATTTTGTTTTAGTATAACTATAACCATGAATTTGAAATATTTGCTCTTTTTTTTAAAAAAAAAATGCAGTTTTAGGATTCAGATGCTTTCCCAGTGTGTCTTTTTGTCTTTGTTTTTTTTCATAAGAATTAAAGGAATAATAAACAAAGATAGTTAAAGTAAACAACAGGAAATAAATCAGTGATTTCTTTATATTCTGGCCTGAGGGATGTGTAAGAATTCTAGAAACATAGAATTTTAGAGAATTGGAGAGTAGTACTTCTTTCATTTTGTAGATGAAGAAACCAAGGTATATGAGTCAGCTATGTAACTGGTTGGAGTGATTTGGAACTAGTTTGCAGGCATTCTGACTTCCAACTCAGTGTTCAGTGGCCCCCACTCTTCTGCATGTGTTTTCTTCCAGCTTAAAGTCATAGTGCTTTCGTATTTATTGTTGTGCAGCTTGGGTTGTATCTTGGGCTTCTCCTTCAGCCACCCTTCTGATTATAGAGATTGATTGGGATGGTGCAGGTTGGATCCAGGATATTAGTTGTCACTTTCCTACGGAAGTGCTCCGTTTATCCTAGTTATCAGAAGTGAGCCTGTTTTAAGGAAAGCACATGGCTTCCCACCTACCGCCCATTTCATAAATGTCTTTCTTCATCCCAGTAAACCATCCTTGAAAACTGCCCTGCTTCTCCAGACTTCTTTTCTGATTAGCCAGTCCTTCTGAAAGCTTGAATCCCATGTGGAATGACATCAAGTAAATTTGGCATTTTTTTTAATATAACGTCTTATTTACATCGTGAGCTGTTTTATTGTGTTATAGAAATCAGTACTGGTACATTATGCTAGAAGTCAAAAACTCATCCCCCAAGACAATGTTGTTAAATGTAGCTCAATAGGTCTGGCTAGAATGGGCAATGTATAAAAATAACTGTGAAGTACAAAACCGGGAAGAGTGTTGAGAGACCACAAGGACTTGAAAGCAGAAATTAAAAGTAAAATAAAGAGAGCAAAGCAATGTGTTTCTTGTTGGGCAGAGTTCCCCCGAGAGACCTTGTATTCAAATACTCTTTGACATTGCATTTGAATCCTTAGCTTCCAAAGGCCACTGATGCCACAGAGACCCAACAGTGTGTAATGGTTCCTTCATCTCCTGGGCCTCTAGACGCCTCCTGTTACAGCCCCACATTTAAAAATAGCAGGGAAATGAGGGAAAATCATAAACTAGCTATAATAAAATTAGTGCTTGCGTGAAAGACTATTGCCAGAGAGCAGCTTTTAGAAGGCCCAGTGCTGCCAGAAGGCCGCGGGGTGTTGGCAGTATTCAAACATTCACTGGCCAGCATGGTGAGACCTGAATTAGGCGTTTTATTAAAGATATAGCATCTTTTCTTTATGATCGTGTGTGCAAAGAGGTTTTTTTTAAAGTAATAGAAAATGGATCAGGAAAAAATAGATTGTCATAATAAATAAATGTTTTCTCACCAAAATAGAGGGAAATAGAAATTAAATAACTTTGACTAGAGAGCAAATATTTCTGCTTTTCTTTAAAAGACCATGATTAAGTGAAAGGTGTCTAACATCTAAGAAACTAGATGTCTAGATGAGGAACAACAACAAAAAACTAACTCTCCATTAATCTACAAAGGGGAAAAATGTAGGAATTAGACATGAAGGTATGGTGAGGATCATTGCATTTCCCATTAAATGCATGCTCATAGAAGATCTGGAATTCTCATTACCACTTGAAAGGAAAACTGATTCTCTTTTAGAATCAGATATTTTCAAACTAGTATGTCACAGAGTCCGCTCTGGTTCAATGGTTCTTGCTACTAAGTATGCATTACCATGGCAATTGGCTTTCATTCCCACATATATCATTAACATAGATGAGTCTTGAAGTCAGTCTGCTTTAAAGGATGTTTTTCAGTGACCTGGATGAAAAGATTTTTACCTAACCTCATGAATCAGTCTTTTAAAAGGACTTTTGTTGGCACATCCCCTACACTGTCTCTGCTGCTGAACTTGTAGTACTCCTTTCCTGCGCCCACTGCAGGCGGTAGTTTGGATCACATTTCTCTGCAGTATTCTTGTTTCTAGAAGCCTTAGAAAGAATGAGCTAGAGGATTTCAATACTAATGCTGTTACAAGGGCCATTCAAGTGAAAACCTTGGTTATATTGAAAATGTTGGATCAGTATCCAAGCTTTCATTTTAAGTAAATTCTCCACTAAAGCTGCAGGGGCCAGAACATTAATCTGGTTCATATATCCTCCATTTGCTTTTAATTTCTTGCGCATACAGAATATGCATCTCCACTCTAACCGGACAATAAAGAGCCTGTTCTTGATGGCATACTAGGCTTCAACATGCCCTTTAGGTTTAAATAAGATAAAATATGTGATATTAAACTTTGAAAATGTCAGTAAAAGGATTTCACTGCAGCTGACCAGTCCTAGTCCCAAAGGACTTGATCTTTGTCCTGTACTATTTAATCGGTATGTGAGATATAAATCATTTTAGAGAGATTGCAAAAACAGTTACTGAAACCTTGAGCAAAGACATTTGAATTTAGAAATGCTCTAATTGATGTTATTGGCTTTAAATGTCTAGAGAATGCCTACTTCTGATTAGATACTGCAGGCTTACTTCATGTGTGCTGATTGGACAATAGGATTAATAGTACTAGGTTTATTTTATATGATGATCTTCCTCTGAAGAAATAAAAATATATTATACATATTAGCATATTCAGTATTATGACTCTCAGATATCCATATTTACTTTTTGGTCCATTTTATTTCTTCTGTTTACAAAAAGAATCAGACATAGGTAAAGGATCACAAGAAGATAATGACTTGGGTCCTCCTTCCACCAAATTCCAGAAACAGATATTTTGGCTTGGCTTGTTCCCATATGCTACAGTGTGATTTGCCCTGGCACCTAGCTGTTTTAGTGTCCTGAGTGACTACTAAAAGGAATGGATTTCCCAGCTTATAAAGTTTCTTCCACATTGCTATGCCAAGATTAGACTCTTGAGAAGCCTACTGGAGAAGCTTTGCCAGGAAATAGGAATAGAAATCCAACTGCTCTTTCTTCTCACTAGAAACCAGTATTTCTGTATAGTTAGGTCACCGTCTTCTTTCAAGGTATAGAATAAGACATCACAGAAATTAGAAATAGGAGACATATTGTAGGTCATTTAGCCCAGTGTTTAGTACAGTATCCTGCTATTCCCCCACAAGTACCTAGACAGTCAGCTATCACACAATTTTCTCAAATGGATATAATCTTAGCAGTTTAATATTCTTGATGCCTTCTAATTTTGAGTTTAAAAGTAGTAGACTAGGAAAGGTCCCATATTTGATGCAACTCTGTATTAAAATCTGTTTATAAACACCTGAAGAACAGTGGCTCATATGTACATAACTCACGTCATTTTTGAGATGCTGCCATATAGTCATTCTGATGGAGTATGATCTTTTATAAGGTTAGTAAGTAAATAATTTTCAGATATCTAATAATAATGTATATCAGTTTTCCGTTCCTACAGTAATGCTCTGTGACAAAACAGCCACAAAACCTCAGTAGCCTAAAACCATACACATTTATTTTTGCTTACATATCTTGGATCTGAGCTGGACTTAGTGGGACTTACTTATGTGTCTATAGTCAACTGAAGTCAGTGGGTGCAGTGGCCTGGCAACTTCTCTGATCTTGCCCAGCCTCTCTCACATATCTGAGGCCTCCCTGGGATAACTGTGCCCACCAGGCTCTCATCCTCCAACAGGTCTGGTCGGGCATGCTGTTATGATGAAGACAGAGAAGCAAGTACTTACCAACTTTCTGCTTATATCACATTTACTGACATCTTATTTGCCTGGGCTAGTGAACTTCACTGAGCCCAGAGTCAACCCACATCCCCAGCTGGAGGAGTGAAGAATTGGGGTTATCAGTGCACTCACTCTGCCAAAGTGTGGTGGCTTAATTATCTGATAAGTGAGATGAACATGACTGAAAATGATACACACAGGTTGCAGATACCTTAATCTGTATTGTTTTCAATATGATACCTTTTGAAAAAGTAGCAAACTTGCTGTTCATGTTGTCAAAAGGAAGAACAGGACAAATAGAGACTGGAATCAGCTTACTCAACACTTTCTTTTTTTTTCATTGAATCCCCCCCAAAACAAAAAGAACTCTTCTAATAATTCTGATAAAGATTGCTATCTCTAAATATTTGGGCATTCTCACCTCTATCTGGGTGCTGTTGAAGAAATATTGATGAGATAACTTCTAGAGGCAATTTTCTATTCTAAGATCTTTATGATTCAGTGGATATTACATAGTTTTTCTGAATATATGTTTCATTTCTGATGTTATCTTGGCCATATGGCTGACTTTTTGTTTCAACACTTCCCTCTCTAATATTTGTCTTGTCCCAAGAATTTTAAGTGTATAAATAAGTTTATATAGCTAGTTATCAGCAACCTGACATAGATGATTTTTGAGCAGTAGCTCCTGGTCATTTGGCAAAACTGACATAATAACAAAATCTGCCATTTACTAAGCCTCTCTTGTGTCCCATGGGGTACATGCAGTATCTCCTCTAATCTTCATAGTCAGCCACAGATTTAGTTGATATCATCTCTATTTTGCTGATATGGAAATTAAGGTGCCTTCTTGGAGAATACATTTCAGCAGGTGATCTGGTACCTAATTCTTCTTATTTTCTCCCTCCACAAAGACTGTGAGAAAGTGAATTAGTGAGCACTGATAAGCCATTTGAAAAACTATAGTTACTAGTTCCTCACATAGGCAGATAATCACGGGACAGATGCATGGTGTGTATGACTCCACAAAAGATATTTCCTTGAAATTACAGTTTCGTAACATATCAGTCTTATAGTTCTATTAATTATATAATTTTTGAAAATTCTAATAATAATTTCACAAAATCACATTAAAAGAACAATGAACACATGATATTTATATGTGTTAATTACTTTATTCTTCCAGGCTATTTGTGAAACAACTATTGTAGATTCTATGCTAGAAATACTTATATGTTTATATATTGCCTTATTTTCAAGGAGCTCATGGATAAAGTAGATTGTTGTGTTGAAATAGTCATTTTGGGAGGTTAAAAAAAAGAAGAATATTGGTAGTTTTATATGGTTCAACCTAATATTCAATACTGCTATCTGTGGGAGAAAATAATGAATCACTCAGAAATCACTAGAGATATATCTTTATCCTAGAGCTTGCTCTTAAATTTTAAACCCATATTTCAGACTTCCTCAGAAGGTACAGATACACCTCTACCAGTGTATGTCATAGGCACATTCAATTCACACTCTTCCTCTCCCTTCCGTCCATGTGGTCTCTCTGACTCTGTGCAGAAACCTAGCAGTCATGCTAACCTTTCACATTCTCCATAGTCAAGGCAGTCTTCAGGCCCCAGCTAAACACACGTGTGTGTGTGCGCGTGCACACACACACACACACACACATGAATGAATGTGTTTGAATATTTGAGATAGATATGTATCTATCTCTTCTAAATATCCTTTCTTCTCCTTCCCAGAACCTGTTATGGACACCCATATCATCTTCTCCTGAACACATTTAAAATTTTTTATTTATGTTCTGTGTTGTTCTATAAATGGTGGAAGAGGCACGGCCATAACAATACCTCTGAATTGGTCTTTCTGCCTCCACACCCCCTCCTTTGACCCATTTTCCCTGAGCCCTTAGAGCAGAATTTCAAAGTGCAAATCTAAACATAGCATCCCCCTGTATCAAATCCATCAATGACTCACCATAGCCCATAGATCAGTCTAAACTCATTAACTTTGGCCCTTTGTGATCCAGCTCCTAATTGCCTTTTCACTATCATTTACTACCACTGTGTGGATCCTATCCTCTAGTAGCCTGACTAACCTCTACTCCTTTTGTTCTGAGATCAAAACTTAGATCAGGCTTCGTCCTCTTTGGTCAGTCTTCCCTAAATGCTACATCAATATCATTCCTTGCCAGACACACTCTGAGAACTGATCTGTTAACATCCACATTAAGAATATAATACAAAGCATTGTATTCTTTTATCTTTTCTTTTGCTCCACATATATATAAGAATTGACAAAGGAACCTACTGAGTAGTGTAGAAGTAGGAAAGTAGGATGGTTATATGATATGAAATGAAAGGGAGACTGCATCGGTATGTAGTAAATTGTCTTAGTTCAAAATTGAATGTTCATTATTAAAAAAGTAATAATATTGCTAAATTGTTTTTGCTTGCTATTCATTTTTGTGTCACTTGGCATGAGATGTTTATTTTGAAGTATTATATATATCATAATATGTGAATTGCAAATGTAATAGAGTTTTATTGTTTAAAAAAAGTTGAGTTAGCTGCTCAGCCTCTCTAAACCTTTGTTAATTCCTCTGTAAAATGGGGATTAAAAACAGAACATATTTCAGAGGGTATTTCAGAGATTCAATGCATTCTAACACATTAACATCATGCATAGCACATAGTAAGGATGTACTATAATAATAGATGCTGGTCATTATTATTATTGATCTCTTGATACCAGAAACTATCTCATTTATCCCTTATTAATCTCAGTCAACACCTAACATAAAGTTTCACTGTGAAAGCCTGTTGTGGGACTTCCTTAAAAACCATTTTGGACATCTCAACTCTGACTCAAGAATTCTTCTAGACCACCTTCTTGGCTTGCTTCCTCTCCTCTTCCTCATCTTTACCAGTCCAAATTCATGACCCACCGCTGCTTCCCATCCCTTAGTCTCTGTAACTTGGCTTCCACTCTTAGACCTGGTGTGCTTGCTTGTCAGCCACATCGGACATCTGGTAGTCTCATAAAGGTCTGACTTCCAGTAGTCATTCTCAGGCCTCGCGAACCATCCTCTCCCCATAAGGAATGCCCTGGTTCTCCACTGCCACTTGGGGCTTGTGGGATGATACATTTGGCATCTTTATGTATATAATATATGAGAGAATTAGTCACTGCTTCTTGGAGTACTCAGCAAATAGCAGTCTTATTCCTAGATCTGTCAGACTAGGTCCCTTCATTAGCACTGATTTTATTTTATTCATAGCTTTTTGACTTTAAGAGGGCAATCTCATAGTTGATTGTATCAGAGATGAAGCTATAGAAATAGGCTGTTAGTTTATATTAAGCTGCAGTGACTAAATGATATTATGGACATATGAAATTTATTTGAAATACTTTGATGTGAATCAGAAAAGATCAAAGAAGCAAATAGGATGGTGAATATATTGCTTTGAAAGATGTAACTTTTAGCCTTACTGCAGTGTAGAAAACTCTATTTTTCTAATTTAGTGGCTCAAAGCTATTGTTTGCATAAAGTCTAATTTCCAAAGTCGGTAGCTGAGATTAATAAACATTTATATCAGATATAAATGGCTGCAGGGTTGTAATAGTTCAAGCTGTAGAACTACTATTATGCAACAAACAAGCCACTGAGGCGTCTCTGCTTGAACTGATGACCTTAACTTTGATCTTGCCTAGTAGCACAGTATGTTGAGGGATATTTTAGCCCTGACTTTGCTTCCAAGTATTCCTGATCTCCTTGTTTTTATTATTATTTTACTCTAGCAAGAAAGAGAGAAAGGATAGATATCTAAAGCCTGAAGTTATTTAATCTATTTTGCATAACAAACTTTGTTGAACCCATATAATGACAGTTTAGTTAGGAGTCTTCTATTAAAATATTTGTGATTCAGAATCTTAGAATATTAGATTTCAAAGGACCTTAAAGAACATCTAGCCCAGTGTTTCCTTGCCTGGGTTCTGAACTGTATTCTTTGAGCTGTTAAAGGGTGTTCCAATAATAAGATGATTCTATGGATCTAGTAGATATATGCTATCCAAAGGTTAAAAAGTAAGCTTGTTAGGTTTCTTTCTGCAGGAGTTCTCAGAACTTTAAATGTGCTAAGGCACTTTGTTAATCATAAAGGAAGACATTAAGTAGGGAAGGTCACTCAAATTTATTTGAATTCTTTTTATGTGGAATACCTATAAATGTCTATCAGAAGGATCCAGTTAAAATAGTAAGTTAGACAGAGTATGCCTCTTTGCTGCTCAAAACTATCAAAATAATTATCTCACTCAAAATAAAAGCCAGGATCTTTACAGTGGCCTTACAAGACCTTTCAGGGCCTGAGCTCCTGTTTTCTTTCTAACCTCTTCTCCTGCTACTTCTCAGTGTGCCGTGGGCATACTGGGCCTTCTCAGTGAGGCCTGCTGGGATCATCCTGTGGCCAATATTCCCTATTCTCTTTCTTGCTCTGTTTTCTTCCTACCACTCGATGACTTCTGCTATACTAACTACATCATTGCTGTATTTAATTTCATTCTCTTTTTTTCTTTTCTTTTCTTTTTTTTTTTTTTTTTTTTTTTTTTTTGAGACAGTCTTGCTCTGTTGCCTAGGGTAGAGTACAGTGGCATCATCATAGCTCATTGCAACCTCAAACTCCTGGGCCTAAGTGATCCTCCTGCCTCAGCCTCCTGAGTAGCTGAGACTACAGGCATGCGCCACCACACCTGGCTGATTTTTTCTATTTTTGGTAGAGATGGGATCTCGCTTTTGCTCAGGCTGGTCTTAAACTCCTGACCTCAAGCCATCTTCCGACCTCAGCCTCCCAGAGTACTAGAATTACTGGCATGAGCCACCGTGGCTGGCCTAATTTGTCTGTTTCCTCCTACTAGAATGTTGTTCTATGAAGACAGAATTTTTTACGTATTTATTTTAATAGTTCTCTGTTGTAACCTTAACATATAGAATACTGCTTTGTACATAGTAGGTACTCAATAACTATTTGTTGAATGAGCTAATTGTCCTTCGGAGAAATCAAGAGAGTCTAAATTAGGGCAGTATACTTGAGGCTAGGAAGAAAGGTACAGACTTTTACCACTTCCATCCTTAGTGGACTGGGCAGGGGAACAGAGGCACAAGAACAGGAGGACGCCCTCTAGGGAGTCCCTGTGTGAGAAAAGAGGAGTCTGATGATGATAATGTACAATAAATGTGGTGACAGTTTCCTTTTTAGGGCCAAAGGTGAGAACAGAAAGCAGGAGGAAATTAGGAAATCATGCTTCTGAAATAGGAGTTGGTGATGGTGATTATCTTGTGCTACCTACTCCTGAAATTATAACCAGTATAACATGAAAGCATAAGGGCAACCCTCCAGCTTGGCCTAAGAGTGACCCCTTAGTCTAGAGCTGAATTGGTCCTGAGTCCAGGAAACACTTTTCTGTCATTCTTTAAGCACAGATTTACTGGGTAACAAATCATGTCAAACAAACTATACAAGGAACAGATTCATTTTGGGGATGCTGTTTTTTCCAGTGAAAGGTTTTGTTGTTTTGTTTTGTTTCGCAAAACTTGCTCATTTGGTTTTTGAGTTTTGTTAATTTCACCTTTTATTTTTCAAATCTATCATGTTAAAAATTAGTTCCCTTTTTGTCTTTCAAAAAAAACAAGAGAAGGCTGGGCTGAAGACTTAGTACTATAATGCTAATTATAGTTCTTGCCACAAAGAAGTAGAATTGTTTTCTCCCCAGATGTCTAGCTTATTGGGGTTCCTGTCTACAATCTTGTATTTATAAAAAATAAATAACAGAAAGACTTTTTAACCGCATTCTTTTCTAGATGGGTAAAATATACTCCTTCTGTTCCATTAGCTAAATAGAACAGAGACAGTAGTGTCCTGGAGTTAGTTCAAAATTTGTATCTTTTAATGCACAGTGTTATACTACAAAATTACAACTACTAGTTTTGTACTTCTTCCATTTCTGCTCCATAAAAAGAGAATTGTTTAGAGGCATGTTTATGTCCCGTGAGATTATGCTTTAGGACATGTGATTGCCCTGAACAAAGCACAAGCTCCACTAGTTCCTAATAAATTATTATGTCTTCCACATCTGTTCCTGTCTTTTCTCTGAAGCATTCATCCAAGAGAACACAGCATCAACTGAAATATCAGAATTGTGGGAAGACATTTTCCTGATAAATGCATAGACAGTTGATTTGTTGTGATTAGAGGAAAACCTCAGGAGTAGAGAGTTTGGGGCTGAAAACTGACTTTCTGCCTCTACTGCCAGACAGTGTCTCCTTCTGCCCTTTTCCCCTCTTCTTGCAATTTCCTCTGAGAGAAATCACGTGACCCTGTCACCATAGTTTTTAATGCCAAATATCTAAGTGTCTTTAAAATGCAGCACAACACTTTTAAAGGCAAATAGTGAAGTAGTTTCATCTGACATTTCCATTATAGCTGCTCTTAGTGGATTCTAAACATCATACGTAAATGTGGCTAGCCAACTCTTTTTTTGAAAAAAATGATGCAAACCCATTGAGCTGTCTTTTCGTATTTGATGCTTCATCTATTGAACATGCAGCACATTTTTTTCCTAGAAATGTTATTTGATGTGAGGATATCTACCATAGTCTATATTGATTTTGTTAACATTTGTGTTATATTTTACAGATACAGACATTTCTCATAGTTTTGTGACATACCTAAGTATTTCCGAACTAACATCAATTACTCTGTTATCTTTAGTGCTCTAAGTCCTAATTGAAAAAAATCAAATGTTAAATTGCCACCTGTTGTGCAGTTACCATCAAATTGTTGTTTTCTGTATAAGTGAAAATTATATTCTCAGACTTTGTATATAGTGTTTGGTTTTGCATCTTAAAAGGTTTATTAAATGTTTTTATTCATTTATTAAACATATAATAAGAATCACTGTGGGCTAAGAACAGTGTATGATGACTTGGATACAAAGGTGAATAAGTTTCAGTCCCTCCCTTTGAAGAGCTCACAGTCCAGAAAGAAGGACAGATGGGAGAACAGAGAAATCACAATTATAGGAATAATAAATTTATTCTAAAGGACCGTTGCATGTCCGTTATATATGGTCATCTACCACGTATTACCAATTGACTCCTCCACTTGCAGACAGCCAGATTGCCTCCAGCTTCCCACCATCACAGCAGTGCTTCAAAGATCGCCTTTGTATTTGTTCCTTTTTGTGCCTGTATGAGAACTTTTTTGGAATATATGCTTAGAGGTAGAAGTGTGAAGTCCTAGGATATATATACACTTAATTCAGCCAAACATTGCCAGATTCCTTTGGAGTGGATATATCAGTCTACGCCTCCACAAATTTGTTTTTATGTCCTACATCTCCATCAACTCTTGGCATTCTTCAGCATTCTAATTTTTGTTGGTCTAAGAAGTGTAATATACTTCCTTGTTGTTTTAAATTGCACTTTTTTCATTACTAATGACTTTAAACATCTATTCACATACTTGTTAGCCTTTGAGTTCCCTCTTCTACAAATTGTTTGCTACTCATTTTTTGGGGTTGCTGTCCTGTTAATTTGCAGGCATTTCTCATATGCTCTAGGATTCAGATCACTTGCCAGTTTTAGCCATATAAGTCTCTTTTCTTATTGCTATCTTTGTTGTGAGTTTGTGCAATTATTAGTATATTTTATTGCATTTTGCCCTTATTTATAAAAATGAAATTTAAATATAAAAGTGCTAATATTAGCAAAATGACACATAGATCTCATATTCTAATACAATTGCAATAAAGATGGAAAATTTTGGGCCCTGCCCCAAATAGTACATCTTTACTGTTGATTTGAATGTTTCTTTGACTTCTACTGGTAAATGAAGGAAAAGAACAAGACTAAAGAACATATGTAAAATCCTGGAAATATATCTTTGAAGATCCTATCTAGCAAGGTTCCCTATAACGTTAAATCCCACTGTTTGACCTGTGCACATTCAGCCTTTGTTCACATTTTCAAAAACAAATTACGCATCAAAAGTCATTCACAGCTCTGTTGAAGGACCAATACAAGGACATTGCTATGTACGTCCATCACTTTAGGGCACTGGCTAATCCCAACTATAATATATTTATAAAATTATATTTGGTTTCTGCTAATGGAAGTAGAAGACAGGAGGACTAAAAAAGAATATAGGGGCAAGTATTTTATTCTTTAGGGGAATTTCAGGGACCTTTACTCAATAATTTTGAATTAGTATAGAGAAAGGGAGTAGGATTTCTACAAGGACAGTGATGGTAAAACCCAACTAAGACTTCTTGTACAATTTGCTGGAAGAGCTTAGGTAAGGTTAATAAGCTATATGTATTCTCCCTTTTCTGTCTTTAACCCTTATGTTAACCTCTTTCTCTTTGCCATCAGCGTATACATATGTTCAGGTCTCTTTTATCTTAGAAAAATATTGGCCCCTTTTAGCTACTGTGCAATTTCTGTACCACCAATGTGAGCCACAATTCTTGAAAACGTAACCTACCCTTAGCACTGATACTTCCTGACTATTTAGTCACTCTTCCTTTTTAAAATATCTTTAGTTATGTTTAACATATATAACATTTTACAAGTGCTTCTAAATTATTCCTAATAATAGGGCAGGCTATTATTCTAGACCAGGTGTCCTTAAACTACGGCCCGTGGGCCACATGCGGCCTGCCTAGGACATTTATCCAGCCCGCTGCCTGTCCTGCTTAGCAGCCGACTCGTCCCGGGCCCACAGTGTGCGCACTCTCCAATGGTCTGAGGGACAGTGAACTGGCCCCCTGTTTAAAAAGTTTGAGGACCCCTGTATCTAGACAGTCCTGTTCTAGACAGGACAGGTTAGGTTATCCTTCAGTAACAACCCAAAAATCTCAGTCATTTATAAAAGCAAAGGTGCATATTTTGTTTATACTGTATGTTTTTTGTAAGTCATTAGAGCAGGCGTCCTCAAACTACGGCCCGCGGGCCACATGCGGGTGTTTTTGCCCGTTTGTTTTTTAACTTCAAAATAAGGTATGTGCAGTGTGCATAGGAATTTGTTCATAGTTTTTTTTTAAACTATAGTTTGGCCCTCCAATGGTCTGAGGGACAGTGAACTGGCCCCCTGTTTAAAAAGTTTGAGGACCCCTGCGTTAGAGTCTCTGCTCATCGTCGTTACTCAGGGACCCAGTTTGAGAAGTTGGCCACCATCTTGAGCATCACCAGTTGCCATACCAGATGGAGAGAAGAGTTTTACAATGCAACTGACACATGCTGCTCATCTAGCTCCTCCCCATCTGGGCCAAGAGGTGTTACCCTAGATGCCCAGAAGGCATAGGGCTAGAAACATTTAGTGTTAGCACTAATGATAGTCACAGTTATATCATGCCACCTTTTGGGGTGCTAATTCTCAATTGATTGTGTCTTTTTACTCCCTCTTGGTGAATGGCCTTTTCTTGTGTGGTCTATGCTTTTTCATTTTATTTTATTTTATTTTTGTGTGTGTTTATTTATTTTTTATTTCAGAGTATTACAAACGCTTTGGTTACATAAATTACCTCTGTACCACCCAAGTCAGAGCTGCAAGCGTGCCCATCCCCCAGACTGCATGCACCGCATCTGTTAGATGTGAATTTACCCATCCCCTCCTCCCTCTCCCACCCGCTTGACACCCTATGAATGTTACTTCCCATATGTGCACATTAGTGTTGATTGATTAGTACCAGTTTAATGGTGAGTACATGTGGTGTTTGGTTTTCCATTCTTGTGACACTTTACTTAGAAGAATGGGCTCCAGCTCCATCCAGGATAATACAATAGGTAGTTCACCATTTTTTATGGCTGAGTAGTACTCCATGGTATACATATGCCACATTTTATAAATTCATTCATGTATTTCTGGGCACTTAGGTTGTTTCTATATCTTTGCAATTGTGAATTGTGCTGCTATAAACATCTGAGTGCAGATGTCTTTTTTTATACAATGTCTTTTTTTCCTTTGGGTAGATATCCAGTAGTGGGATTGCTGGATCAAATGGTAGTTCTACTTTTAGTTCTTTGAGGTATCTCCATACTACTTTCCATAGAGGTGGTACTATTTGCAATCCCATCAGCAGTGTATGAGTGTTCCTATCTCTCTGCATCCATGCCAACATTTATTGTTCTGGGACTTTTTAATAAAAGCTATTCTCACTGGAGTTAAGTGATATCTCATTGTTGTTTTGATTTGCATTTCCATGATGATTAGAGATGTTGAGCATTTTTTCGTATGTTTGTTGGCCATTAGTCTATCTTCTTTTGAAAAGTTTCTGTTCATGTCCTTTGCCTACTTTTTAATGGGGTGGTTTGATTTTTTTGTTGATGATATTCCTGAGTTTTATATAGATTCTAGTTATCAGTCCATTATCGGATATATAGCTTGCAAATATTTTCTCCCAGTCTGTAGATTGTTTATTCACTCTAATGATGGTTTTCTTGGCTGTGCAGGAGCTTTTTAATTTGATCAGGTCCCATTTATTTATTTTTGTTGCTGTGATCACTTTTAGGGTCTTCTTCATAAATTCTTTATGTCGATGTCTATAACACTTTTTCCAACATTTTCTTCCTGAATTCTTATGGTTTCATGCCTTAGGTTTAAGTTTCTTATCCATCATGAGTTGATTTTTGTGACAGGTAAGAGGTGCGGATCCTGTTTCAGTCTTCTACATGTGGCTACTCATCATTTTTCACAGATCTGGAAAAAATAATTCTATGCTTCACATGGAACCAGAGAAGACCCTGTATAGCCAAAGCAACCTTAAGCAAAAAGAACAAATTGGGAGGCATCAATTTACCAGACTTCAAGCTATACTACAAGGCTATAGTAACAAGAACAACATGTGACTGGCACAAGAGCACAGACATAGACCAATGGAACAGGACTGAGAACCTGGTTATAAAACCATCCTCATATAGCCATCTGATCTTTGACAAAGCAGACAAAAACATACATGGGGGAAAAGAATCTGTATTCAATAAATGGTCTATGCTTTTTAAAAAAAAATTGTAAGGTCGTCTATCTTTGTTGGGGGTGATCATGGAAGAGTTCCTACAAAATGGCTCTGCATTTGCTTCTGCTGAAGAAACTTGGGTTTCACCAGTTGAAGACTTTTTCTTAATGTTTATTTCTTGGCTTGAGATCTCATATAATTTAGGAAGTATAAATTCAGACTGCACAGTTGTGTATCACATAAGCCCAGGGTTTTCATTTGTGATGGGTTATTTTGTTTCTATACAGAAGACAAATGACAAGGTTTCTTGTGTCTTCCAGGGATAGTTTTTCCAGTTCCCTTTTCAAGGATGGGGAAGGTCTTTCCAGGGTCCTTGCTTTATATAAGAGTATCAGTTCTGGCTCTTTGCCTTCTGTGAACCTAAGGCCAGGTTTTCTCCTCCCCCATTCAGATATGGTTCCTCAGTATATGGCCCACTCTGTTAGCATCCATACTTGAGTTGAAATGGATTTGAGTTCTCTCTTGTTTTTAGCAGCAAGGGAATTTTAACATGATACTATATCTGACATTAATATGTGTTTTAGTGGGAGATGGTCCACATCTGGGCTTTAGCCATTTTTCAACCATTATATCTATTCTTCCCCTATCTTAGTGAACCTTTTTTCTACTGGTTGACTTCCATTTTATCAAATCCCAGGGCTATTTTTCAGTCTCTTATCTATCTAGACTTTTTTTTCTCACCATTAAGTATTCCTGAATAAACACTCCTTTTGAAGTGCTCCTCTTCCTTGACTTTTCTTTTCTGATTCTTTTTTCATTTGTTTGGTAGAGACAGAATCTTGCTGTGTTGCCCAAGCTGGTCTCCAACTCCTGGCCTCAAGCAATCCTCCAGCCTGGGGTTCCCAAAGTTCTGGGATTACAAGATGTGAGCCACAATGCTTGGCCTCTTTTCTGATTCTTTTAGTGGTTTTTTAAACTGTTTCTTTGCTTTCATTTCTGGGCTTTACCAAGTATATCCACTCACCAAAATGTTGATGTTCTTCAAATTTATGTTCTTTTCCATTATGTTTTTCTACTTGCTCTCTTTGTATGATCCCATATATCTTCATGATTATAACTATTAACAAAAATATATTTCCAGCCTCACCTGTTTCTTTCCGCATATATTCAGTTGCCTGCTGGACATATGCATTTAGGTACCCAAACTAAGCTTATCTAAATGTGGATTCATCACTTGCCTTTCAAAACTCATTTCTATTCATGAATTCTTTATATTGCTTAATGATACCAACATTTACCTGGTCACTCAAACAGGAAACGTGGTCTTTCATCCTAGACTCTTCCTCTCCTGAAGGCGCTCGTCTAGTCAGATACCAGAACTGGCTATTTTACCTCCTAAAAATCTTAAAATCAATATTCTCCTCTCTCTATATATCACCATACATAGTTAAGTCTTCATTATTCATTCATCTCTTCATTCAACAATATATACTTGTCGAATGAACAAGTACTGTATATATGCTAGATGCTGAGGTTGCAGTTGTGACTAAGACAGCAAAGTCCCTGCATCCATGGAGCTTTTATTCACATGTAGAAGACAGCAAACAAATAAATATATAATATATATAATAATATGACGTTAGAAAGCAATAAGCCATTGCATTGCAGTGACAGTCCATTGTCACCTAGTGGTGAGTTGGGTAATTTGCAGGCTTAGTTTTTAAGAATTTTAAGAATGTGAATGAAGTCTCTTGAAGATTCCATCTATAAAGTTAAGTGCCATATATTGCCATACTATAACTATTTCTAAGTTTCAAATATGCAAAATATAAATTTACTTAAATTGGTTTGGAAATCTGAAAAATTTCCATTATATTATTGAAGTATATTTTTTAAACAAATTTTGATTATATAGATATGCTATTTAAAAAAAATTTTTTTTTATTTCAGCATATTATGGGGGTACAAATATTACGGTTACATACATTGCCCATGCCCCCCCTCCCCTCTCAAGGCAGAGCCTCAAGCATGACCATCTCCCAAACGTTGCACATCTTACTTATTATGTTTGTATATACCCATCCCCTCCTCCCCCTCCACCCGCCCTCCACCCGACAAATGTTATTCCTGTATGTCCACTTAGGTGTTGATCTGTTAATACCAATTTGCTGGTGAGTACATGTGGTGCTTGTTTTTCCATTCTTGAGATACTTCACTTAGTAGAATGGGTTCCAGCTCTATCCAGGAATATACAAGAGGCGCTATATCACCATTGTTTCTTAAAGCTGAACAGTACTCCATGGTATACATATACCACATTTTATTAATCCACTCATGATAGATATGCTATTTTATATGGTTGCTTTTTCTTTAAGCTATATTTAGAAAATTTCCCAGAAGTAGAGATAAATACTTCCTCTCAAAAGTATTTATAAGTTTCTTTTTATGTAATATTTTATTTTTCTGTCCATTCTCTGAAATATCTGTGCAAACATTTTATGGGTATTTAAAATGATTTGAGTTTTTCAGGAAAAAAAATGAAACTGTAGCTACTGAGTCGAGTGAGCACCCGAGTACTCAAATCCTATCTCGGCATTTAACAGGAAGGATGTATATTTGGGTATCTTTGTACCTACATAATGCTGTTCTTTTTGGCTTGCTACAGTTGGTGATGAATCAGCCAACATGTTTCTAAGACCAATAGCTGAGCTTTGTAATTAATAACTGTCCCTGGGGTAGCAGCAGAACATTGATCTGGGTTTGCTAGGTGAGCTAACTGCTATCACACCTATCCCCATAGTCAGGTTCTGCCAGAGGATTGTGCCAGGTCTTTTGTGGCCTTTGCACACAAACCTGAGTCTTTCCCCTAATGTCTACATCTTTAAAAGACTCCAGCAGTGTTAATGGAGATGAACCTGGCAGTCTGAAATGAGAAAAAAAAAAGGATCCCAGCATCTAACTTATTACAAGTGAACAGCCTCTCTCTGGTTTCAGCTGTTTCATTTAGATAAATGCTTCTAGGAAGATGAGACAACAGCATTTGCATTTATGGGTTTAATCATGGCAGTTACAGCTTAACTATCTGGCTTCAGTTTTGTAGAAATATATACCATCATCCACCTCTTCCCCTCCTTTCTTGAGCTTGCAGACATTTTCAACTCAGCACATTTCAATAGTTGGAATAGGGACTAGCAGGTGTGGCAGGTTAAAAATGGTGATTGGAGACTTCATCATCTTCTTTCTCACAGTGAAATGTTAAAGCTCTGTTTTTGTTAGGGATTTACAGCTGATGTTTCCCAATGGCTGTAGCTACTCCTGGATAATGGGAAAAGAGCTGTTGAAAATCTGCTGGAATTGCCCTACCAAATGAGTTAGAGCATAAGATAGAAATGAAATTACTCCATCTTGGCCCAGGGCTGTTCTGGAAAGATAGTTATAGCATGTTACCATGTAGCCATCTCATATGCATAAATTATGATACATGATATCATTTTGTGGCTATTCCTGATTTGTGCCACTACTATATATTAATATGATACAACTTAATTTCCTCTTCTAAAAAATATTAACTGAATGGAGAATGTCTTGTAGCTAGTTGACATGGCTAATAATCAGTTGTTTGGAGGTCTAGGATAAATGTTTGTGGTCCTGATGTGTATTTTGCATTTAATCACATGGAATATGGAATATTGAGAGAGATATATATAGTTTATGATTCAGGATTTTTTTAATGGCTAGAGAAGTGAAACTACCCCATCTCATACCCCTTTTAATGTTTCAAAACATACATTTTCTCATGTTTTCATATCACTGCTTAGAATAAATATTAACATCCCACAACTCAGACTGTGATACATAGCTCAAAAAGGTTAAATACATTGCTTAAGATCACAAATAAATTACAAATCATATGCCACCTTATATTTATGAATCACTTTACATTTTAGTTAGTAATTTATACATATTATATTTTTGTTTCTCGCAGCAGTGTTAGAGTTAGGTAGAGCATCCAGTTCTTCCATTTCCAGTTCTGTAGCTATTCCTCTGAACATGGTGTTGGCAAACTTTTTCTATAAAGGGCCAGATGGTAAACACTTTAGGTTTTTCAAGCCTGATGGTCACAACTAATCAACTCTGTCATTGTAGCATGAAAGCAGCCATAGATAATACATAAATGGGTGTGGCTGTGTTCCAATAAAACTTTATTTATAAAAATAGGGAGTGAGTGGGATTTGACCAACCCTTTCTCTAAATCAGTAGCTTCCCAACTTTTCCCCTATGAAAGGGCCTTTTATGGTTCCCATCTATGACTACTTCCAGTCCCCCATGTTTTTTTTTTTTTTTTTTTTTTTTTTGAGACAGAGTCTCGCTCTGTTGCCTGGGCTAGAGTCCCATGGCATTAGCCTGGCTTACAGCAACCTCAAACTCCTGGGCTCAAGTAATCCTTCTGCCTCAGCCTCCCGAGTAGCTGGGGCTACAGGCATGCGCCACCATGCCCGGCTAATTTTTTCTATATATCTTTAGTTGTCCAGCTAATTTCTTTCAGTTTTTAGTAGAGATGAGGTCTCACTTTTTCTCAGGCTGGTCTCGAACTCCTGGGCTCAAACGATCCTCCTGCCTCAGCCTCCAAGAGTACTAGGATTACAGGTGTGAGCCACCGCGCCTGGCCAGTCCCCCCATGTTTTGAGTTTCAGACAAACTCAATATTAAACAATAAGTTCACACTCCCGTTTTAAGTTGATTAGAGGCGTAAGTAAATACCAATCAAAACCTGTCGTAGCCACCTTTCTTAAAAGCTGTGATCATTAACTCAGATGTAGCTTTGTGATACCCGGAGGCTGATTTCCTATCAAGGGCACAGCCACCTAGCTGATGACTTGAAAATTAGATAATGTTGTAACTCAAGCCCTGGATCCTGGCCCCTGGGCTGGTTGGCCACCTCCTTCTTTAGCTCCTGTAGTCTGTTACTTGTCAACCTCAGAAAGGGGCCTGCCTTGCCATCAGGTTGTAAGACTAATCCCCTGATGTCAGCATCTTTAGGCCTGCATCTCAGTCATTCTCTCCAATCACTATGCAGCATTACCCAGACAAGAAGTTAACTCCCCAAAATAACTCTCAATATTGTTTGGTTTGGTTTAATCATTTCTTTAGTGCAGGGGTCCTCAAACTTTTTAAACAGGGGGCCAGTTCACTGTCCCT
>VBSM01003230.1:2481892-2494800 GCA_008086735.1 Cheirogaleus medius | reverse complement strand
AGATGAAGACATCAAATAATAACATGTACTGCTGGCCACTGATAACCACCTTCAACTTTCAATGGATCAAAATATTGTGAAGAACAATAATCCACTTGTACTCCCTAAATCCACTTAAATAAAAAAAGAAAAATAAAAAGGAAAAAATATGTAGCTATTTTTGTTTTCAGAAGGAAAAATATTCTGTCTAATAAAAAATATAGTTCTTAAATCATCAAAAAAATATTGTGAAGAATAAAAAATGTTACGTGTTTCAGTAGCATCTTTATCTTTCTTTTGGCATTTAGGTTTTTTGTTTTCTTTTTGAGACAGGGTCTCATTCTGTCACCTTCGATAATACAAAAAAGAATAATAAGACTACACTTAAAATCTTGAGAGAAGTTGAATTTTGAATTTTGAAATATAACAAATGAATAAATAAACCAAAGAATGGCTGAATAGTCTTTCCTGTTTCTGCCCCCTAGGACATTAAAAAGAAAACCTCACACTGAAATGATCAGTGTAGTAATCAGTGTGCTGTGCTGTGCTGATGGAATTCTAGGCACTGCAAAGAAATGTGACATTTTAGTTAGATTGTACAGTTTACAGTTTCCTAGAGAAACCATATTTCCCTTTGAAATATTGAAAATGCTTTATGAATCTCCACCACTGTCTTTTAGGACCATGCTTTGCCACTTACTTACATTGGACTTCTCTCTTATGTGTAGAATTAATTTCTTAGTTGGTGTTAATTGAAAATTATATTTAAGTAGCTGAGAGTCCTCATTTTAATCACAACAAGAGGAGTGAAATCCTCAAAGATGCTCCTCTGAGGGACGGTGGATTGGTCTCAACACGAAACAGTGAATGGCTGGTCTTCAGGCCTGACCTCTGAGGTAATGTCTCAGAACTGAGTTTTCAATAAAATAGATAAAGAATTTTTATTAAGTTTCCTGAGCTGGAAACACATCCATCTTCTCATTTTGCTGGACAATGTGTTTACCATTAAGGGCCTGCCCGTCTCAGTGAGAGTGCAGGGTGGTTATGGAGGGCATGCAGCCCTGCCTCAGGGGCAAGTGAAGCTTGGCAGAATCCCAGTTGCATTACGGTCCTGGTGGAGGTACTGACCTTTTGCCCTTGTCCTTGGGAAATTCATCAGTTCCTAGAGCTACTAGAGATTACAAGACATTATCTCATTCAGCCTTCTGACTCCAAGTAGGAATTCACTTAAATTATCTCTGGCAAAGGAGAATGTCTTCATGTACTACTTGTATAATTAAAAATTAATTTTAAAGATTTTTTTAAATTACCTGTGGGAGGTTTTGTTCTACCTGTTTCTAAGATCTGTAGGGATGGTGAGTTGCCTTGCTACCCTATGAGAAGTAATGATGATGAAGATAATTAGAGCTCGCATATATTGAGCATTGTCTGTGTGCCAGATACTGAAGTAAAGGCTTTCTGTGCATTCACTTATTTAATCCTCAGAGCTACCCAGTGGGAGAGATACTGTTCTTGTCCTCATTTTATAAATGGGAAAACTCAGGGTCAGAGCTCCCAAGTGAGAGAGGTGGGATTTGAAACCTTGGTTTGTGTTACTCTAAAAGCTGTGCTCTTGACCTCTGCATCATTCTGCCTTCCCTCGTTATGGTACTTAGTTTGTCTTCTTATTGTGGTCTTCTTCAGGGGATAAATTATTAGAGTCTATAAAGAATTATATAATACAGTGCAGACTGAAGGATTTGGAGGATTAAGGAATTAATGTTATTCTTATGAGTCTTACCTATTACTAATTAACATGTGCAATATTTACTGTTGGAAGGAAGTATTTACTCCTACGGTAAAGCTGGTATATAAGGAAGCAGTTTGCATAATTGTGTATTTTCCCCCTTTGCTAATTATCCCATACTGCCTTAAGTTTTAGTTTGTTCTTACTATGTGGAAAAGTGGAGAAGCTACAATAGTAAATTACCAAGCTCTTGTGGAATGAGTTATGAAGGAAACCTGCAAGAAAACTGTAATTTGAAATAAGAGTGTGGACTGGTTTACAAGGTACTTGGGCAAAATCCTTTCTCTCTCCCTAAGTAAGCATCAATGGAGGGCAAACTCTAGTGTGGCTTCAGTGGAGAGAGAGCTCTAGTGTGGCTTCAGTGGGTGTGTATTTTGAAGGACAGAGCTGCAAAGGAGATCATATTCCAAGTCTTTCCTCCTCTTTAGTGATTATTGCATTATAAGAAAAATTATCTATTTATTTGGATAGTGCATAATTTAGGGTGTTTATTGGTTATCTTCACAAAATGTTTATAGTTGGCAGTGTTGAGAATTGTGTTGTATTTTAAATTCTAATGTCTTCCTTAATTTGAGTACCTCTGGAATTAACTCTCATTTTTCCATGAAGAATAAAAGCCTGAGAAAGTAGTGGAGAATAAAATAAATTCAACCCCCAGCCTGGCCCCTGGTTTC
The DNA here is from genome assembly GCA_008086735.1 of Cheirogaleus medius. Classification (NCBI taxonomy): domain Eukaryota; kingdom Metazoa; phylum Chordata; class Mammalia; order Primates; family Cheirogaleidae; genus Cheirogaleus; species Cheirogaleus medius. The sequence continues at coordinate 2,492,361 of VBSM01003230.1, read as the reverse complement.
CAGGCTGGCTACAGTGAGAACTGTCAGGGAGATAGATGGGGGCTCTAAGGTTTCCTGGAGTTTTCAGCCATGTGTGGGCACCACATGTGGTGTGTTCAGTGAATACAAATACAAGAACACATGCTGTTTCCATTAGGACACTTCAGACCTCTCTCTGTCCCCAGCCTTACTGCAGAGTCGAATGGGTCATTTATCATAGGCCACTTACTGATACTGACTGGGCTTTAGGCCCTGCTACAAGTAAGCAGCAAACAGTGTGACTTGGTTCTTTTACAATGTTTATTATACAGTGATATTGTTTCTTAACAATTCACAAATTCATTTGCAAAGAAGAAAGGATTTACTAGCTGCTTCCAGAAGGAATTTATTTGTATTTAAAATGCAAATCTGATCATGTATCTACCTTACTTAAACCTTTCAATGACTCAGAGTAGTCAGACCATTCAAAATGGTCTTATTCTCTGCAATCTCATTCCTTTCTATTACCTCTGTAAGACTTAACTGCTTTTAGTTCTCCACATACATCACACAAATTTTTGCCTTTTCTTGATCTCTGTTTCTTTCTTCTTTTTGTTGACAAGGCCTTTCTCTGTTTTCTTTTTCAAGGAAAGTATTCTCATTTTATAACACTTAGGTCAGACATCACCCCTTCTCCCCTCAGCCAAACCTCCCTCTTTCTCTTCCCCTAGTCTGGGCGTGGTGCTCAGAGAATGGTGAGATGTTATCTGTTGTCAGTAGCTCTGGTCCTGCTGTAGGAAAGCAATCTGCTTCTGTCTCTGATTCATGCTATAGCAGCCTGAAGGCTGGACTGCATCTGTTTTCTCACCTACCCTCAGGTGCCGAACCCAGTGCCTCAAGCAACGCAGAGGCAGCCACTGGTGATTCTTGAACTGAGTTGAACTGCCTTGTAAGTAACTCTAGAGCTTCATTCAGGCACAGTCACATATGATTTTCATTATAATTCTTATCCCAGTGACTTACACACCTGTACCATGAGAAGGTTCATACCGAAGAACTGGCCAGCAGTGTGACTCCCTCAATTTCCTATGATTAAAGAGCCCAGATATACAAACTGTACAGTCTGTTTTCCTTCATGAGTGTTGTCACTAGAGACGTTCTTTATTGAGTGTTGTCCCTGGCGGTCCTAGCAGACACCCAGCAGCCTCATCATCTATTGTTTATACTTATGAGAAAAGTAGTATCTTAGAAAGAGTGCCAGGTAGCTTGATCTTAATCATTTCCCTGTTTGATTTGGCAAAGCTGCCCAGGGTTGGACAGATCTTGCCCTCAGCCGGGGGTCTAGTAAAGTTTGCCATTGCTTCAGTGTGTGCTTGTGTGCTCTTTACTCTCAAGAAATGCGTTTTCTTCCTGACCAGGCGGTGGGGTATGTAGAATCTTCTTCCTTTAAAAACCTGTTTTCGTTGAAGTATATATAACACAACCCTGCCTTCTGTTCTTTCTTATTTTTACTGATTTGTGATACTTTGTCTTCCTTCTTCTTGTCATTTTTTCAAGAGGCCATGTAGCATAATGAGAAGAACAGGAGCCTTGAAGTCAGAAACCTGGGGTGAGAGCTAAACTCCACTTTCTTACTAGATTGTGGCTCTTTGATGTGTTACTTAACCCCATTGATCTCTGTTTTTTCTCATTTGAAAATGAAGATAGTTCCTATGTCATTAGGTTGGTGTGAGGATTCAGTGAGATAATTTATACAGGGAAGGTGCCAAATACTTGGTCATTGTGATCATTACCACATGCAACTATGCTAGGGTCTATATGGGATATAAAATACTGACATGAAACAAGTAGCAAAGTACTGACACATGAATACAAGTAAATAGCAAAAAGGTATTATGTGAAAAGTGGCAAGATTAGCTCATCAAAGAATCACAGAGTGTCATAGACCAGAAAAGAACCTTAGAGACCATCTAGTCTAGCCTCTACATTTTACATATTCAGCAAATATTTATTGAATACCTGTTTTATGCCAGAACTTAGGCTGGTGTGTGTGTTGGTACAGCATAACTCATGCAATCCTCAAAATAGCACTAAGGTAGATATTTTCATCCCTATTTTATAGATGAGGTCACATGATCTGCTCGTTAAGTGGCAAAGCATAATTCAAACCCAGGTCTCTTGTGTTCAAGTGCCATGTTCTGTTACATTATGTTCTTTCCATTTAGCAAATATATGAATGTGTAGTGTGTGTAAGGCACAATATTGGGCTCTTAGAGATGAAGTTTTTCTACCATTAAAACTAACAGTGAATAGTAAGAACAGAACTCCCTATTTACTCTTAGCTCCATGGAAGAGGTATACTTAAGCTGCCCTTTGACGGATGGGTGAGAGTTTGATAGAAGGAGTATATAGGAAACATTTCAGATGGGGTCATAGCATAAGTTAGGAAAGAAGTGGGAAAATTCAAGGCATATTCTTGAATATTTACTATCACTCGTTGATTGGAGTGAAGAGGTTTATAAGGGGGCTGAGAATGGAAAGGAACCTAGTTGTAAGAGATCTTACTGGCCAGGTGGAAGAGCTTAATCTTCATTCTAGAGGCAGTGACAAGTGATAATCTGTAGTGTGGTGAGAGACTGAAAACTGTCTTACCAGCTTGATCCAGTACTAAAGACAAAAATGCCAAGAAGGACTACCGTGTTTAACATTTATTTGTGAATTGCATTTTTAAAAATCTTAGTGTATCATGTCAAAGCATTTAGCACATTCAGAGTACTATGGCTTAGAACATTCTAATTTTAGTCATAAACAGGTTTGCAGTATAGTGAGATGTTCATTTCTTTTGTATGTTTTAGAGTCCCCCCTAAAAAACAGGATTTAAGTCTGGCTATGCCATTTATCAACTATATGACTTCAGATTCAGCCTCCTCATCTATAAAAACTAGGAAAATCATTAATATGTACCTCCCTACTTTACAGAAGTGGCCTATGGATGAAATGGGGTCATTATTGTATGCTAGTAAATAATGGTATTGATATTACTGTAATTGTTAATAATAGGAGCTGTATAATCTTCCTACTGCATTTTGGTTTTATATTAAATATAGTTGGAAGTCTGTGATTTTTTTCCCCGCATAATAAAGCATGGAAAACTCGTAAAATAGTTATTCAGTTTTCATGCATCTGTTAAAGAAAATTTCTGCCTCTAAACATTATCAAAACCCCAAAGGGAAGCTTCTGTTCCCTGCCATGTGTGAATATAAGCATGACTTCTGAAAAACAACTTTCCACAATATAAAAATGAAAGACTGGCTTTGCTTTCCGTCTCCACATTCTGTTCTAGCTAGCTCTAAGGGCATTTGAATGATAACTGCTTTCTCTCTTAATACATAATGTTTCCACTTGAACTTATCTTGCTTGGAGGCATGATACAAGCAACATCAAGGCTGGGCACTCACAGTAGACCTCCTTCTAGGTGTCTGTGGATGGCCAGCTAGATCACTTTCACTTCACTGAGCTGTGAAATTGACACCAAATTGTGCCATTAGCTTGTTTCTGAAGGGTATGTTGTGGTGGATGTTCTCTACTTGCTTGCACGGTACATGAAAAAAGATGACAAGATAAAAATGTCCCATAAATGAACATGAGCAAGAAAATTTAGATGTAATTTGTCATGAATTAAAAACATTGAATAATGTATCAAGAGTCCCTGGAAGCAGAGGTGCTGAGAATTCAGAGCAGGCTTTTAGTACTTGGGGAAGAGAAAATACAGAGCTTAGGTTTCTCTTTTGAAGTTTTTTCAGATTTTCATTTGCCTTCTTTATACCCTCCTAGCAAGAGGACAATTCTTGAAGTCAGTTAAATCATTTAGTAGCACTTATCTGTCTGTTCATCAGTTTAGGTGTAGAGGTGTGTTTACTCAAGTATTTTTCCTCTCTGTAGTTAAATCACCCTTGATCTACCTCCTGATTAGAAAATCAAGGTAAATTATTTCTTAGTAAATTCTTTCCCCCGTATTTGAAAGGAGGTAACAACAAATGTGGTTGGAAAAGATGTCTCTGAGTGAAGAGAAGGTGAAAGCATTCTGTGTGTTAAAGCAGCGCATGGTCTCCATCTAGCCTTTGCCCTTTCCCCTTTGCTCTTCTCCCAGATACCCACTTAGCTCATCCTCTCACTTCCTCCAGGCTTTTACTCCAACCACCCCACAACCCTGCCTGGCTCCTTCCCCGCTTTATTTTCCCCTCAGAGCTTATCACTGTCTAACTTACTGCCATGTTTATTGATTCTTGCCATACTTTTTCACATCTTAATATCTCTGAAATCAAGATATATCTGACAATAAATGACATTTTAGATTCTGCAAAATAAATGTGTATAATATTTTTTTTCTTTATTGTCTTTCCTTTGTTTCTAAAATATAAGCTCTATGAGGGCAAAAATTTATCTTTATGTTGTGCATTCTGTGTCTCCAGTGCCTGTCACAGTGCCTGCCACATAATGAGTCCTCAATAAATATCTGTTGAATGAACTGAATGAATTGTCTAGGTTCAAGGAAGTTGGGAGAAAACTATTCTACATTTACTCCACTATCCTTATATTCCCCTCCCTTACTTATATCTTAACCTGCTTGTTTTTTCTCTGTCAAAAGGCACTCTCTTTATACCTGGCCCCATGCCACCCCAAATAGCTTGTGAGGTCACTAAAACAGTGCGGTGGGGCTTACAGTACGTTCCTGTTCCGCATTCCCTAAAACTCAAGCCTCCATCTCTTAAGAATTTCCCCGCTGGGTCAAGTCTCACTTTGTCTAGCTCTGTAGTCTGCAGTACATGATAAGAGCATCAAAACTCACACAGTGTAGGGGAGTGCTTTTCACACTCTCTGTGGTTAAAAGAATAGTCCTAAGTTTCCAATCCATCACAAATTTACACTTTATAAAATATTTTGAAAACACAGAAAAATAAAATAAAATGGAAAAAAAAGGAGTCAGATATATAAGCCCTAATTTTTTATTATTGGATTAAATAGACATAAAATGACTCTGTCAAACTGATTTTTTAAAAGTTTCTGGTCTGGGTGTGGTAGCTCATGCCTGTAATCCCAGGACTTTGGGAGGCCAAGGCATGAGGATCACTTGTGGCCCAGAGGCCGAGACTAGCCTGGGCAACATAGTGAGACCCAGTCTCTACAAAAAATAAGAAAAATTAGCTAGGCATGGTGGCATATGCCTATACTCCCAGCTCTAGGACACTAAATAAAGCAGGAGGATCACTTGAGCCTAGGAGTTTGAGGCTGCAGTGAGCTATGATTGTGCCATTGCACTCCAGTCTGGGTGACAGAGCAAGACTCTATCTCAAAAAAAAAAAAAAGATTCTGAATACTTACTCTCAATTTCGGTGCAAATATCATCATAGACCACTAACAAACAGTTTCCAGATCAGTACCAGTCTAAGGAACACAGTTTGAGAAGCAATGTTATCAGGTCATGGTTACCCAATTTGATGTCAGCTTAATTTTAACATGCGATCTGAAATGAATCTGCATATTATTACTTCCAATCTCTTTTATGTTATTGGTCACAGATGTTAAGTAAAATAGAAGCTTATCTAATCCAATCAGTACCAGTAATTGTATGGTTAACGGAAAAAAATCATTTAGTATAGGAATCAAAACAAGGATATATACATATTCAAACATACTATTTCCACTAAACAAACATGAAAAAAATGTTAACCCAACAACCTTAAGATATAGAACCAATGTCTTTTCTTAAATGCAGGGCTTAGAGTTTTTTAAAGTTGTTCTTGCATAAACCATATCCATTTGTAATTTCAGTTTCTTCAAAGATGTGAAAGAATTGAGCATATCATTTGCAAATAAATCTAGGTGCAGAACCTTTCTAGATTTTTATGATTTTTCTAATATTTTATAGTTATTTTACCTATATCAAATGCACCTCAAATTCATTCAGTGTAGTTTTGAGAGAAATAAGAGCTTTATTGCATTTGTAGTTCATCAGTTTACATTACATTATGTAATTATTGTAACAAGTAAATGTGATATAAACTTATCTGGGAGCAGTCATAACAGACTCTTGGTAAACTGTACCACTCACTCTACTAGAAGAAGTAAAGGTGCCAGGAAATACTCAAGAGTAGAAGGTAGTCACAGGTGATCAGTGTGCTGTGGCACCAGGCAGTGTGTTCCACTGAGGGAAAGCAGAGCCTAATCTGTGAATTGTTATGAAGATCTCCCCAAATAGTTTCTGCTATGCCATTTAATTTATCAATGCTTCTTTTCTTATCTTCAAAGTACCACTTTAAAGTATTAATAGTACCACTTTCTAGTATTAATAGTGCTCCTTCTAGAATTTTGTTGAATCTTTTTGTTGAATGAATCTTTTTTCAGACATTTTATTTGTGATTATTAATGCTTCATTTATATCCTTACTTGGGTTTTTTTTTTGCTTACAAAAGAGCCTGTTTTTAAGTGTATAACTATGAGACACATACCCATTCTTTTAATTATTTTATAGCCTTTTCTCTAGTTTCATTATCACTTTCTTACATTATTATAACCAAACTACTTTAAGTCCCATGCCTAAAACACGAGGGAGGAGGAAGCTTATTTTATGAAGTTTTTATTTTTATGTAATTCCAAAAAGTTGTAAGAGTAGTACAAAGAACTCTTATGTGCTCTTTACCCAGATTTAACCATTATTTCATTATTTTGCCCCGCTTACTTTACTGTATTTTCTATATATATATCTTTTTAATCCTGAACATTTTTTTTTATATCTGATAGGGCTAGTTAATCTTCCTTTATAACTTAAAAGCCCATTCTTATCTCACTTTAGCTAGAACCTCACTTAAAGCAATTTTTATCTTGATATTAAAAATTATTAATAGAAAGGAGAAATTTGAGATTTAGAGGCCAACTAACTTTGCCTCTAAAGTTTTAGTGGAGGTGAAGATGATTGTTCTTTCTTAGATGGAGTTGAGTGAAGGCAATAGACCAGTCATCAAATGCTAGGACAAAGATATTTCCCTAGTCTCTTGGTCTTGCCTATTTTAGAATGAACAAACAAAAAAACAAAAAGCACAAAACAAAACAATGAAGATATTATGAGAATAACTGGAAGAACAGTAAAATCTGGACTGAAAGAAAATGATCTGAGAACTAGGAATGTGGCTTTGCTACTAATATCCTTTGTAACTCTGGAAGAGTTGTTTCATCTCTTTGGGCTTTAATTTCCCACCTGCCATATGAATGGGCTAGATTAAACATCTCAGTCCTTCCTTTTCTAATTTAGTATGACTAAGCCTTGTAATTCTGTGTATTAGAAGAAGCTCTTGCAATATATATTAGCCCCTTCCTTGGAGATAATGTAAAAGATCACAACTCAAGTTAGAGGTGATCATTGGCTATCAGTGAGTATATTTTAAGAGCTTATCACATCTAAGTTCACATTCCCACTGGAACAATTTGGCATTGTAATTCTAGTTTAGAAGTAAATTCTTTTTTGGGGGGATGCTTTCCTAGCATGCCTCTGAGGGGTCAGGAATTTTATCCATGCCTTTATTTTACTATGTATGGATAAACACTTCAGGGGATCTCAGCTTCTCCCTAATTCTGTATAGTGTTTAAATTAGAAGATGAAGTAAGCATAATAGAAAGTATAGTTTTGGATTCAGCGAGTCCCCTTTTCCTAATGATTTTAGTGAATTCTTCCATTGTTATTTAGCTAGTGATATATAGGCTGTAGAATGCACATTAGTTATGGCTCCTTGTGCTCTTGTAACAAATACAACACAGGGCTTTGAGTGGTGTGATGTATTGCTGGTGAATTTTTAATGTCTGAACTATACTTGGAATACATATGTCCAACCAGGGAATCAATGTCTGTGTTGTTTATCATCATTTTATTTTATTGTTTACTATTTCATTAGTTGTATAATGGACAGATATTCACATATTAAACAATATGACAGTATTTTAGAAGAATGTATAAATAGTACCTTGATAAAAATATGTGTATTTTATAGAGACATCTCCCTGCAATGAAGGAACATGAAAATAATTTAAATATGAGCAAAATTATGTGATAATATGTAGTTCAATTTAAAAGCAGTAAAGTATGATTCCCTAAAACCTAGCCATAGAATGAGGCCCTAACTAGTTCATCTGGTAAGTTGTATTCCCTGGGTACAGGAAATCATGTTTATCAGTCAGAGTAGTATCCTGACCAGGTTGTACTGATAGTTCAAAATTACTTTTGAATCATGTTATATTTTGAGTAAAATAAATGTGTTCTGAATCCTTGGGTGTCTACTTTGTTGAGAGAAGAAAAACCAGCATCTACCATTTTGGTGTCTAACTCTCTGAGTTGAAATCTTGATCTCATAGCTTATTATCTGCATGACCTTAGGCAAGTTATTTAACCCCTCTGTATCAGTTAATTCATCTGTGTTATTAGAGTGACTTCAGAATCAGACTGTGCTTATGAGCCATTCTTATATCATCTATGGTGAAGTTTCTATTCAGATCTTTTGCCAATTTTTAAATTGGTTGCCTTCTTCTTACAGAGTTTTAAGAGTTCTTTATATATTCTGGGTATAAGGTATTTTATCAGATATATTATTCACAAATATTTTCTTCAGCCAGCGGTTGTCTTTTCACTTTTTAAAATACTGTACTGTTCTTTGAAGCACTAAGTCTTTTGATTAAGTCCAATTTATCTATGTTTACTCTTACAGATTGTGCTTTCATATCTAAGAAACCAAAGTTACAAAGATTTTCTCTAATGTTTTTTTCAAAAGGTGGTATAATTTAACTTTTACATCTAGGTCTATGATCCATTTTGGAGTTTTTGTGTATAGTGTGAGTTAAGGATCTAAATTCATCTTTTGCATATAGAGATCCATGTGTCCCAGGCACCATTTTCTTTCCTTGTCCCGTCCCTTTCCTTTCCTTTCCTTTCCTTTCCTTTCCTTTCCTTTCCTTTCCTTTCCCCTTTTTCCTTTTTCCTTTTTCCTTTTTCCTTTTTCTTTTTTCTTTTTTCTTTTTTCTTTTTTTTCCATTGAGACAGGATTTTGTTATGTTGCCCAGGCTGGTCTCAAACTCCTGGCCTCAAGTGATCCTCCCAGCTCAGCCTCCCAAGTGGTTGGGATTATAGATGTGAGACACCACACCTGGTGCCCCACAACATTTTCTGAAAAGACTATTCATTCCCTATTGAAAAGCCTTGGCTTTTGTTGAAAATCAATTGACCATAAATGTAAGATCAATTCTGTTCCATTAATCTATTCTTATGCCAATACCACTTGATTCCCTTATAGTACAGTTTATAGTACACTATGAAATCAGGAAGTGTAAGTCCTCCGACTTTGTTCTTCTTTATCAAAAGTGTTTTGTCTATTCTTGGTTGTATGCATTTCCATATAAATTTTAGGTTCATATTGTCAATTTCTGCAAAAAGATTACATTCTTTTGTTAGATTTATTGCTAAGTATTTCAATCTTTTTGGGGCTATTATGAATGGAAATTTTAATTAATTTTGTTTTCAGATTGTTCATTGCTAGTACATAGAAATAAAATACATTTTTATATAATAAAAATAAAAGCATTAAAGTATGAGAAAAATGACCCAAAATTCAAATATGAATCAATTGGGAGAACTTTAGACTACTCTTTCTACCAGTGTACTTGATTTTCTACAAAATTATCACTGAAAAAATCCAGAATTTTAATGCTCAGATAATATTGTAATATGAATAAGTATAAAGCAATAAAGGAAATAAAATTTAAAATTAAAATGGAAAAAATTTTAAAATAAACAATGTAATGTCATGAAAGGAACCCTCAACATAAGAAAGAAAAACAATTTATTCAGAAATCTATAAGAGATACTAGTGAAATTATTTCATTTGTTCACACCACTGCTCTGTCTTGAGCCACGTATAGGATTTAGTCCTAGCTCTACCACTGAACTGATTATTTAATTACACATTGTTTCTGCATTTGTAAGATAAAGATTATACGTGGTTTCTTTTGGTTTCAAGAAACAGAAATTTTGAAAAGCAAGTTAAGAGAAAGGGGGTTTATAAGGATACATGTACCCTGGAATGGAAACTCCAACAAGGACCGTAGCTTCCTCTATGTGATAGGCCACTTAGTGTGTCTCTCTTAGATCACTGCCGATCATTCCCTTATCTTTAGGCCTTGCCATGAGCTCCCATGCCCAAAAGGCTGCCTTATGAGGCCTCTCCTTCTATGCACTTTTTTCAGCTTTAGACTCAATCTTAACTGTCTTAATTCTTTTAATATTTATTAGTTTGAATTTCTGTAAGTGGATTAATCTGATTGGTTGGAACTCCTTTCTTCATTCCAGCTCACAAAATAGATCATTGGTCATTCTTTCAGTCAGATTGGCTGGCTTTCAGTCAGATGCCCACACCTGATTCAATCAGCTGCGACAGGGTGGTTGAAATACTGTGGTACTCCATGGTCAGCTG